>OX442419.1:5356713-5495019 GCA_949361645.1 Spongilla lacustris
GTTCATGCAACAAAGTTTCAATTGCACCCTTGGAACTGGCCAGCAGAGCCTCTGGCTCGGGTGCACGCATGGTGATTTCTTTGGCTTCTTTTTGGGAAAGCAATTCTTTACTGATAATTGTTGAAGCTCATTCAAAATGGTTAGATGTGGTTAGAGTGTCATTATTTGCCTCTCAGAAAACCATCCAAGCACTTAGAAGGAGTTTTCTCATGCAGCAGATACATGTAGTCTCTCGTGCCATGGCATAATAAATTCACTTGAAAGCCAAAATTGTAATTTAATTTTAGTATCCGCCACAACCATGCATGGCTGCACGTATCTTTATACAGCGGGGTAGCAAAGAACGTATATATAACGGGAAACCAATACAGGCACGGACCAGATCAAAACTGAGCTTCACTTCTAAAGAATAAAGATTATAACATTATTTCATTTTTAAAAAGTTTCAAAAGCGGTCCGGCCATTTGCCGGACATATTTGTACGGCCCTGCTATGAGTTTCAGCTGCGCTACAAAGTTGGCCTATCTGTAGTCAATACAAAGTACAGCCATTTTAGTCAAGCGCACACTATAGAAATAGGGTGTGTCTTGAAGCGAATTAGCAATTAATTATCGAAAGGTATACTTTAGGCAGCCAGACGATTCGTTTCCACTCAACAAAGTGTCCAATCAATCGTATATGCGTAAACAAAACTGATGTACTGACAGAGAGAATAATATTTAACGGTTAACCCTGTATAGCCCTTTATTATGCTCTTATACGCTAATACATGACTTACATGCAGTTATAAGTAACTTCCTTTCCACAATTATACCCTTGCAACGGACCTCGTGCATGAAAAGGATTAGTATGACGCATGCAGGGTATTTCTAGCTGTAGAAACGTAGGCTGGGAAAGTAGCTCGAATGTCGATCGTTCGCGTTTAGCCATGCTGCCCATGCACATAAACACAATCATGGAATTAGCATTGGTGCTTAATGGGATCGGCCCATGCGTTGATCTAACCGGTTGTCAGGTTATTCTGGTTATCCAAATACTGTTTCTAGAAACCACGATGTGTGTTTTTTTTTTGTTAGTTTTTTGGGGGGGGTTTTGCAGTTTCTTCAGAACTGCATATGTAGATGAAATCGTCAGATGTTTGTTTCATGTACACAACTAATTATCGACGTTCCGCGCTACTGACAAACATTAAGTGCTCCTACAGGTGATGCATAATGCAGTTGTTATTGATTTATATCATCTTTAAAATTCTAAAATCAAGGACACCCCCGCAGGGGCGGATTTGGGGGTGGAGGGGGGGGGGGGGGGGGTCCGGATGCCCCCTTTCCTATATGAAGAATGACGTAATGCATACTGTAATCTATGCAGCGCCGTTCTGCATGTTATCGTCCTTGGATTTGCAAGCACAACGGTCTAGCCAAAGGGGGGTCTATATCGATCTAACTAAATACAAAGCCCTCCTATTAACGAAATCTAATTTTGCTTGCGTGGTTTATTTAATCAGTCACGAGATCGATTGAATGGTGCGTGTGAGCAGGAATTGAGGTAAGCGATCAAAAGACGTGAATGGGATGGATCTCAAATTCTTTTCCTAAAAGGTAGCTATATAGAGCTAAACAAACTAAAAATACTAAACTGGCCACGTGCACTCTTCGGTCACAAATTCACAAAAGCATTCATAGCATTGTGAAGAATGAAGAGTTCTCTCCTAGCTATCCATGCTAATCCGGATATCGCGTATTGGATATCACTGTGAAATGAGAGTTGGCACATTTGGTTCCAAAAGTAACGGCCAATTATCGCATATGGTCCGGCGGGCTGCATGGTGCATGCAGCATGTGCCTCTTGTGTGCATTTTTTTATTTAAACTGGTGAAGACGAACGAATGTGTAAATCAAATGCATATATATGGCATTCCAATACACTCGAATCTAGTCACCAAAAATTCCGGTCCAAGATGCTTGTGAGTGATAGATCACGTGCAATTTGTGGTTTTACAGAGCCAGAGCGCTTTTTCAAACTGAAATAAATATAATCATTAGTACAGCATCAGCTAGGATAAATGAAATGCATGCATGCAAACGTAATTTATTTATTTATTGCAGCATGTATGCAGAAAACATACCTCAAATTAGCGGTTTTCCTTTTACAGTACACATGCGCGTGCACACTGACCTTTTCATAGAATCTGCACGGTTGCTACAATCGATTCAGAGAATCTGTTTTTCGTCAACATTACACACAGCCTTATTGTTCATGTACTTTTCGCAATTATGTTGAATCATCCATCATGAAGATGTATAGTGGGCTGGCGGTTCCATTCCCTTAGTGGTAGTTTTCTACTGTGACATCACGCCTGATTGTTAGGAAGAGGAATTGAGAATGCAACAAGGCCAAGAACTCTGACAACACTATTTGGTCGTCTTGTCATGATTCTTCATGGTACGGCCAATGCTTGACCTATACATTTTGATGAGATCGTACCTGCCACCATCTGCCTTTAATGACATTGTTATCAAAATTAGGAATTTTAATTTATTACACTGTATGTTATTATAATTCTGTTGTATCGTTGTTACTGTTATTCATAATAAAACTTATATCATGATACATAGATATACTCAAGGGATGTATACAAGAGGACAAGCTATAGGGAGAGTGCACTTGGACGCCGCTTGCCATTTAGATTTAACAGGAAAATGTGCGAGTATTTTGTTAAACTCTATCGCTATAGAGAATTAAAAACCAGCGAAAATAACAAAACAGCTATAATTATAATCATAATTATATATACATGTCCTATCATACATGACGTTACAACTACCGGTATATACAGAAACTAAGAAAAACTACCTGACAGCAACTATATATAACTCTTCTACGCACGAGAACCTATTTTAATTCTTCTGCCGAAACGATTGCAATGTGTATACATTATAGCATAGCGAGTCTGGTATGATGTGCATAGTCAAAATAGCATTAACAATTGGGAAGTTTTATAAATGCACAACGATTCAAACGTAAAGTGTATAAATTACACGTAAGCGCACTTTTCTCGGTAACTATACTTGTGGATCGAATTGCATATAGTGATATATAGCGACGCAGGATGTGCAAAGGTATATAAAGGGCTGATGCTACATTTGCGACCCAAAGCTTAAAAGATTGCTGTAAACAGTGCAAGAGACGTCATGCAGTGCAGTGTACAGCGCGGTGAGTGCGTATACCCCACATGCATGTATTTTTTTTTTTTAATACAATAAAATGATTTGCCTGTTTTTAGTCATTATGATACAATGATATAGTTATACAGAAAGAGATGGTGGGGTGAGGGGGGGTTTGTGTTAGGCGGCAGATCTTAACTGTATGATGGCGGGGTAACTGCGCACGCAAATTTCGTTTCCATATGCTCTGCCTAAATTGACGTCATGATACATTATTTAACTACTTTGCACGTCACATTATAGCAACATGCATGCATGTACTGTATAACGTTACACGTGACGCTCCTTTTCGGTGGTTTTTTTTTTTCGGGTGTGTGACTTCATACGATCGGGAATATAGCAAATTAAGCAAAGGAGTAAAGATAAGAAGGTCGAATACGATCAATCGAGTCATTCGAGTGCTTATCTTTTCGCTAAAAGCCTAAAAGCCTAACATCGTAATCGGAACCAATACTATAATAGTACATGTAGGTCCAACCTGTATGTACGATTCAATTAGCAAAACACCAGCTAGCTCTACCCCATTAAAACTTTTAAGAGTGATGGTGACCTCGTTTCTTTTCTTTCTTTCTTTTTTTTTGGGGGGGGGGGGGGGGGGGGGGGGGTGCTGCTTATGCCCATTTAGATACAGCCGTCGAATATCACTCCTTCACACACTCGAACCTTTCAAAAACCTTTCTCCTTCCCGGCGGATCTGTTAAGATCCGATTCGCTCGGTATATTGCATTGTGTCTTCGTCAAGATTGAAGCAAAGTGCTAGCGGTTATGAGAAGGACCTAGAAAAGACAAGTTAGAAACTTACTGCCCTGTACACAATTTCAATAGCAAACTTAGTTTTCTTAGAAATAGCTACGTTGTCGTCAGTTGTCATTGTGGCCAGAAACCAACGTAGCGCTCTGCAGAGAGTACACCGCATAGCGTTCCAGGCGACACATGCACTCAGGTTAGGGTTATAGGTAGAGCCTTAATACTCTAGCTCTGGGGTATCCCCGACCCTGGGGACAATTTGGTTTCTTTTTCACAGAGGAGTACCCTCTCATATAAAAATATATATTTATAATATTATAATTATATATATATATAGTAGGGGATTCAGGGTTAGGGTTGCTCTTTAAATAAACCATTTAAATTATGTCACTCACTGAGACGTATAATGATTTCGTAGTTCGCCGTATAGTTTTACTTGCTATAGCCAGAAATACAATTTATATTACCGTACCCGTGTTAAGATAATGTATTTGCGGGCCTTGCGGCGCAAGTATACGGGTACTGGTTAATATTGATTGTCTTCACACGTTCGTACAATTTCAGACTTTATGGCAGTGGTTGGTTTATTATTGCTGCTGTGCACTCCATTTGGAACTGCAATCCCGCTGAGCTCATTCTACTCGTATGGATCAGCAGCTGGTGATTCTGTATTGCTTCCCAATGATGATGGCTCGTCCAGTGCAATACCGCTACCTACACCACCATTTTTGTATTTTGGAACTTCATACAGAAGTATCTACGTAAGTTTGCGTACACGTGTAAGCTATGTGTATAGATGGGAGTGCATGAACGTTCAACTTTGATGAGCTTACCCGAAATGACATTAGGAGGCTCTGAAAAGTACGTAGTATTATTATTCTTTATGCTTTTGGACGTTTTGTACTTCTCAGTGAATGAATACTGTTCTCGCACGATCAGCACGTACACATGTACGCGTACGTCTGCGTGCACGAAACAGCGGTGATTTTTTTTAAATTGTCAGGTGGATGCAATTGCATTCTGTTAATAAGCAATATTTAATATCTGAGCCAATCTTTGAACCATGAGCACATGCAAGGCAAATCACTTCCAGGATGCTCCTCCTCCACCCAGACCTAGTGGAACCCATAACACCAATATGACACCCCATAACTGAGCAATGAGAGTATTAATAAAAGGGGAGTATTGTTTATAGACATGCATATTACAAACATGCAGGCATTCAGTTGATTTTTCAATTTATATGTACTACTGATATATATATATAATTATATATATATAATATAATTATAGTTATATATATAATATATATATATATTTATTTATTTATTTATTTTAATTATTATTATTATCAACATTATTATTATAACTATAAAAAGATACAGGAGAATACAGTATTATGCTAACAACAACACAACCTTATACAATGTACTGGCACACTAACACACTCGATCACTCGCACACAGAACTAAAAGTCATCTAATCCATCAAAGGAACTTAATGTTCCCAAGACGGAGGTGGAATTTCCTCTCTGGATTGCCACAGAAAGGCGCTGGAGTAAGAACTGGTAGGATTGTGAGTCTCCAGTGGTTTGGTGCAGACGATGGCCAAGGTCCTTAAGAAAGGACAATGTTTCAGCACCAAACACACCAAGAGACTCACATGCTATGGGAACAAAGAAGTACTTAGCTCCAAGAGAGAAATACTTCTTCCTCTTTTGAGATTCAGCCTCTGCTGCTACCAATCCTGGGCCTCTTTCAGCAGTGGAGAGATGTGATGGTGCCAAGGTGTCTCTGCATGTAGCATCCCACACAAGGAGTTTCCCCTCTTTCCAGGGAACCATTGAAATTCCATCTGGCCTTTTACCATCAGATCTAGCTACTCCAGAAGGCTCCAAACGAGCAGGTATTATAGCAGCTGACAGTGCTCTGTGGATGATGTCGTTTAAGCTAGAATGCCTGGAGTGGCGACCTTCACTCCATCTACAGCTAAGACCATGAGTAGCAAGGTCATTCACGTGAGAACCACAATGGCGACAAGTGTGTGAATGGCACAAGGGAACACCAAGTCTGAGTCCAACTGCAATTCGGATGGTGGAGTTATCCATTCTCAGGCCTATGGAGGATATAGGGAATGCATTTAGCCATTTTCCTGACTCTGGTGTGGATGCAGCAAGAAGACGAGCACGGGAAGATGGACTATCAGCATTGGCCAGCAGACCTTGAGCTACCAACTGCATTTTCTGATATTTTTATTATTATTATTATTGTGATAATAATAATAATTATTGTTATTAAAACATATACAACTAGACTACACACGATGTACACAAAATGCTAACTATATAACAAAATCAAAGTCACAGCAGCAACCACCCCACCCCCACACACCTCAACCCCCGTCCTCGGAATGCCGAAACCTTGTACGGGAGAGCAAGGCTCTAGCATTCGCTCTCACAAGCGAAAGGCTTAGCCTCTGGTACAAGGTGGTGGTAGCCTGAGATTTGCTGCATCCCATTATTATTATTATTATTATTACAAAAAATTGCAATTCCTCTGTATCCTCCTGAACTTGTATTACTATTATTATTATAGTTTACACAGTAACAATATTACATAATACTTTATAAATACAGTATCATACATATAAAATAGTACTCTATGATTACAAATAACACCACTATAACACTAATGTTACTATTAATATAATATTATAAGTTCAAAATAATGTCATTAAACACAGATGATGGCAGGTAAGATCTCATAACAATAGCTCCAGCATTGGCCCATACCAAAATCATGCTGAGATGACCATAGAGGGTGGCCAGAGCTCTTGGCTTGGTGGAATTAGTCCGGCAGCCCAGCATGATGCCACAGTTGACAACACCTCAATGGCTTCAGTTTCCCATTCACCATATGTATCCACCACTAAAGGAATGCACCGCAGGCCTAACTGTTTGTACATGAACAATAATAGTAGTAATAAAATTGCAGTTGCATCTATCAGAGACTGCATGAGTTCGCTGCAATGCCAGAGCCTTGCTATCAAATGCTAGGTTTCAGCATTCAGTGGGCGAGGGCTGAAAGTTTTTTTTCTTTCTTTTTATCTTTTGTCAGTTATTGCAGTATGTGTGAGTGTGGTAAGTGTACAGTTTATTTATCTGAGTAGGTTACTGTAATATCATGTATATTGTATTGTTGTACCACAATAAACATTCATTTAATTTATTAAATAGATCAGTGGCATGGGCTATCCTTAGTAGAATTGAGCCCCTTTGAACTGTTTCATGTTACTTCCTTGCTGTATTATCTTATGTATATATTATTATTATTATTATCATTTTGTGTGCATAAACTATGCAAATCCACTTATTCTTATTCTGTTCTTTCTGTGATACATATAGGTGAACAACAATGGCGACTTGACTTTTAATGAACCATATAGTGGCTACAATCCACAGCCATTTCCCATTTCAGGCAATCCTATGATAGCTCCATTTTTTGCTGATGTTGACACAAGAGATGCAGGCAAAGTGTTATACAGGGCTACAAGTGATTCTACCCTTCTGGCAAAAGCAGCGAATGACATCCGACCCATCATAACTGGACCAGACTTTACTCCTTTGTGGTTATTAATTGCAACATGGGACCATGTTGGCTACTATAACAGCCATTCAGACAAGGTAAGTATATCAAGATACTAAGCCTGAGATAGTCTTTAATGTAAATTATACTATGCAGCTGATACTTTTATGGATTTTAACATATTAGTATAGTTGCATTGGGATATGTACAAAAAAGGTTTCTCAATCCTCCGTAGTACATATCTTCAGTACTAGTTCAGTGACATCTTAAATGCAACCTATTAGTATATCGTAGTAACTATAATGCATGGGGAACTTTTAAAAACTTACCACATTAAGATATTAACATTATTAGTGGTCTCAATCCCTACATATATCAGTACATTTATTTATTTTTTCCTATGAAGATGAATTGTGTTATACTATTGTTCACCTGCTGTCAATCATTGTAATATAAGGACACGTAACTTGATGAATTAGAATAGTTATAACGTACTAATCTTCAATAATAATAATGTTACTAGTTTGCATATCGCGCTCAGTGAAAGGCAAGGCAGAAAATCATTCAGTGATTGGAGGTCAAGGTTAATCAGCATAATTCATTTGTTTTACTCGTTCAACATATTTGACATATGAGGTTAACCAATGAGTGCGTATTAGAGAGATGTATTCTAACTTAGGTCTTAACCAAGAGTTGAGGATCATTAGTGATGAAACCTTTCCATAGTACAGAGCCAAACAATACAAGCTGCTGTAGTGCAAGGTGAATCTTCTACTTAAAGGTCTGCATACATCCATCACTATGGGGCTGCCATAGTCTCTTGATGTCTTGTTCTTTACTCGACTGATCACACCTAAACCATTTTTAATATAATGATAGGTAAACCAATACATGTAGGTACTTTAACCTACATGCAGGCGTTGCTAATCGATTTATTTCAAACAATGAACAAACAGCAAACACTTGCAATAAGCATAATCAATATAGTAAAAATGGCGACTGGCATGGTGGCGGCAAAAAACGTCAGCTGCTATGTGGTTCCAATTTAAAACTTGCTAGGCTGCATGCGTAGACAAAAAGAGTTTCAGTTCATGTTGCAAAAACCCGCACGATTTTATGTTCTCCGTCACCAATATCGTGGACAATTATTATTAGTTCCAGAGCCGATGGTTGAAGATCTCTAAAGTGCATTTAAAATGATGCCGTATGTTTTTTTTTCTACTCAAACGTTTAAATGCAATGACCAGAGATAGCAACTGAGCGCCTATATGTATTCTAAAGTGAACCGCGTTTTTAGCCTACACATATGTAGACATACGTACGGTTAATCAGTCATTGAAATGCACTAGAAAATGTATTCAAATGTGCACTCATATATGATAGTCAATGATTGTACAATGTATCTCTTTGTACCCAGACTAACACATTTCAGTGCATCCTGGCAGCAGACAATGTTCGGTCATTTGTAATATTCCAGTATGCTGATGGCTTGATACAGTGGACAACTGGTGATGCTACAGGAGGGGTTGGAGGTCTTGGGGGAACACCTGCACAGGTTGGGTTTAATGCTGGAGACAGTAAGAACTATGCAAATGTTCAAGACTCAAGAACACCTGCTATAATTAATATCACCCGTACAAGCAATGTTTTGGTAGCTGGTCAGTGGATTTTTTCGGTACAGAATGCAGTAATATTACCACCACCATGCAAGTGCCAAAATGGAGGTTCCTGCAGTGGATCAGTATGTACCTGTCCACCTGGGTACACTGGAACATTGTGTGCATGTCCTACAAGCTGTGCATCTGGTTATTACGTGAATAACTGCACCTGTGGTATGTACATGTAGAGTTCTTGTATGTCATTTCATTATTTAAAAAATTGTTGGATGTATCTTGCTTATAGTTTATAGTTCAGTATAATATAAATTGGCAGTCATGTAAATGTGAAGCTATTGATATAAATATACTATTTGTGGTCTTGCTAAGAGAAAGTTAACTTGTACTTGAATATTGAATTAGCTGCATTGTAAATGAAGGTTATCATGTATGACTATTCATAACTTTAAATAAGTTAACTATGCATTTTAGTACAGTAGCTTCTCTGTATTTTTGAATAGTTAAATTTCATAGATCATGAATAGTATCTGAAAGTTAATATTTCACTGCAATAAGTCTTTTCATATCCCACACAATAGCAAAATGTGATCTGAGCTGTAAGAATGGAGGTGTGCTACAAAGTGCTACATGTACTTGTGACTGCAGCAAAAGTGTAATATATGGAGGGCAAGATTGTACATGTAAGAAAATAGCATCTGATATATGTTGATGTATTTGCATCTGTTCTTAATCAATACTTACAGCATGTAAATGCCAATATGGAGGTACCTGCAGTGGATCAGTATGTACCTGTCCACCTGGGTACACTGGAACATTGTGTGAGACTCCATGTCCAACAAGCTGTCCATCTGGTTATTATCTGAATAACTGCAACTGTGGTATGTAGGGGTATGCTATTATTTGTCAAGTAGAACATTTAACCCCATTTGAAACTGGTGCATTATAATTCTTACACAATTATAGCTGTTGAAAATACCATATACATGTATAACTTTAATTCGCATCATATTGAAACTATTGCAAATGTTTGTGGTATTATCAAAAACTCTACAATTGTAAAAAAATATGTGTGATGGTTGATGTGAATTACATTGTTGACAACTTCAAAACTGCATTATAACAACTACATGTACGCTATTTTGTACAATGGTCAGTAGCTCCTTATGTCATTATCCAGATTTTGATTAGTGAAGTTAAAAGATCATGCATAGTTTTAAAATATTCCATGCAATGACTAATTTCATGTCCCACACAATAGCAAAATGTGATCTGAGCTGTAAGAATGGAGGTGTGCTACAAAGTGCTACATGTACTTGTGACTGCAGCAAAAGTGTAATATATGAAGGACCGGACTGCACATGTAAGGAAATATTGCAAATATGTACATACAATGTTTTTATTTGGTGCTCTCACTCTTGCAGCATGCAAGTGCCAAAATAAAGGTACCTGCAGTGGATCAGTTTGTACCTGTCCACCTGGGTACACTGGAACATTGTGTGAGACTCCATGTCCAACAAGCTGTCCATCTGGTTATTACCTCAATAACTGCAACTGTGGTATGTAGAGTTCACTTATTATTTGTCATATATGTAATTTGATTTTTCTTCATCCCTTTTGAAATCATAGAATGTTTCAGAAATTGCATGATACTTATGTAGTTGCAGTAGTTACTAGTATATGAAGCTATTGAGATTGTGAGGTTTTACCAAGCAATAATAATCTTTAATCTCCATTCTACTTGATAACTGAGAGAGCTGCATTGTAAGTGTTAGTGTACATGTATGAGGGTCGATCATAATATGGCTGTTCAAAATTTTAAAATTTGTTTAGAGTAGTAGTATCTTCTTGATGTTATTGACTAGATTTTGAATGGTGAAATTGTGTAGTTTTAATAGATCAAGCAGAAGTACCTTTAAATCTTAACTGATTTTCATATCCCACACAATAGCAAAATGTGATCTGAGCTGTAAGAATGGAGGTGTGCTACAAAGTGCTACATGTACTTGTGACTGCAGCAAGAGTGTAATATATGGAGGACTGGATTGTACAAGTAAGGAGAAATATTGCATTAACTAAGTACATGACTTGTTTGATATCATTCTTACAGCATGCAATTGCCAAAATAAAGGTACCTGCAGTGGATCAGCATGTACCTGTCCATCTGGGTACGGTGGAACATTGTGTGACACTCCATGTCCATCAGTGTGCCCACAAGGCTATAAATTACAAAACTGCAAATGCGGTATGTAAGACATATACATGCATATACATACCGTCATATAAATTCTTTAATTGCATGCAACCAAATGATTGTTTTAATACAAAAGTAGTGTTTTTTGTTTTGTTTTTTGTTTTTTAAACTATAACGTTTGTTTTCTTACAGAACTAAATCACGGCAAGTGTGGTGCACCTGATCCTGGAAAGAATAAGTGCCCAAATAAAAAGCGCCCGTGTAAAAAGGGCAAGACCGTGTAACTAAGTGTGGACATTCCTAGCATGAACAACATTAGATTAGAACGCTGATGTAGTTTTTGCACGCATGTGAAAGAATGAATTAGTCTCTTTCAATGCGTAGTGCATGTGCATTCGATCAATTTTTTCATACCATTCACTTGAAATTCAGTTGCGCCGGTGTGGGTTATGCGTATAATACATAGAGGATTTTCGGTTGCGTCACACAGGGAAAAAATATTACGTGATTCTAGTTCAACAGATTTGATTGATCATCAATTCAAATGAAAATCAATCATAAATTAAACATAATATTATGACAAATCAATACATAGTTTACTACTGAAATGATTTACACTGTGACATATACAGTGGAACCTCGAAATGCAGACACCATGCATCGGGACCGACGTCAAGTGTCCTGATTATCAAAGTTGGTATCCTTATTCAGGGGTTGGAACTTTTGATCATTACAATGACTATTGATATGAAGATGACATGTGTATAAAATGTTTTGAAAAAGTACTGAAACCTTACCTTACTGCTAACTTGCGTAAGCCTGTGTCGGAGCAGATTCTGTCCCTCCGCAGATTTTGTCCCCCCGGACATAATCTGCTAGCGGAAATTGTCCCCCACGGACGTAATCCGCTAGCAGATATTGTCCCCCTTCCGCAGAAATTGTCCCCCCCCCCCCCCCCCCCCCTTCAGTAGGTGATAGATACTCTAATACGTATAGCCTTTCCTGTACACTGTAGGTGTCAGCAGTAGGTGATTGATACTCCGCCTTTCCTAATATGTATAGCCAGGGCTGCCAGGGAGTGAAGGACCCCCACCCCCGCAATCCTTGGTATACGTATCAGGTCCTATAAGCTAACAGTCCCGCCCGCTTTTTGCATCGGGTACCATTACCCCCCTTCCCCCCCCCCCCCAATTCCTTTTCGTATCGATATCGGGCCCGAAAGGTATGTATTAGGACCTACAGAAGTGTCATGAATACTATTAGCAAATACTCCATTCATAAGGTATACTATACCTTATGAATGGAGTATTTGCTAATAATACTTCCCCCACCCAGTCCCGCAGTCCTCTATTAATCGATCTCCCCGCCAGACTTCTTGGCCCTCTGCCCTTCTAAGTTGTACGTGGTGCATAATAGTCATGACGACGGCCGGGTATACGACAGCCACTTGACTTGACTTGTCTTATATATAGGACATGTATCATAGTGGAGATCAATGGTATAGTGAAATTTCCTTTGCACAGCTTGAAATGGTTCTATAAGACCGTATACGCGTCAAAGCCTATTTCTCACGACTGTCGGCTATAGGACCATTTCAGGATATTGCATGGCCCTGCACTGAGTCGGCCCGTGACAGCTATAGACTTTAGGACCAAATTATATTAGGCAGAGCCTGGGATATACATGTACATGTACATGCACGTGTATCGGTCAGACCATGCACACGAGCTGCGCTAATAAACACAAAGGGGGACATATTCTGCGGAGGTGGAACAAAATCCGCTAGCAGAATGTGTCCCCCCGGACAGAATCCGCTAGCGAATTCTGTCCGGGGGGACAAAATCAGCTAGCGGATTCTGACAATAATTGGGGAGGACAAAATCTGCACCTTCTGCACTGCATGTACTTCTCTTTATAATTCCTATTTGAGAGGCAAATCATTTCTTACACTTACCAAATCAAGTAAGCCCGAACCCCCACCCCCACACACACACTAAAAAAAATGGCTTTAAACGAGTGTATCGTCGTTATACCATGCATTAATGCTAGCGCGTACCTGTGTCAACATTTGTGGACACTGGACAGAAATAATGGTGCTCTAACAAGATTTTGATAAACGGCGCGCAGCAGCGCTCGAGATTATGACAAATCGCTGCATGGTTTAAACTTTTTCTTGGTGGGGGCGGAGGGGGGCTGACATCATCGCATGTCCGCTTTTGGAGGTCTTTTGTATTGTGTAACAGCAGATGGTGCACTTAGTAAAATGTCCGGATTACGGAATATCGAGGTGTTCGCAATTCAGGTATGTAAATTAGTGCGTTTTCAACGTAACTTGTTTGGGACCGAGAGATAACCGGTGTTCTGTTTATCGAGGTGTCCGTATTTGAGGGAGTCCGCATTTCGAGGTTCCACTGTATAGTGCATGGAGAATCATTTACGATATGTATAGAGATTCTTAACGTGAAATAAATTGTAATTTTATATATGACAAGATATAAAAACATTCTCTCTGAGAAAGATAGTGGTACATGCATGGACTCGATATAGGATTTGAAGATAATGCATGGTGATGTAAAAGGGAAGGGAACAAGGGATGGAGATACAATAATTATTCCTTATATTTAGCACTTTGTAGAATAGGATTATAATTATAATTATAATATTATATGGGACAGTTTCCGAGAAAATGATACTTCGCATATATAAATATAAAGTTATAAAAATGCCTCGTGTTTGAATCGCTATAACTCCCGAACGATTAATGCTATCAACTTCCTATTTTCAGCACTTCATACTACACCATTTCTCTATGGTAAAATTCATTTTGGGGCCTTGCACTTGCTCCGTGCCAGTATTGCAATGTTCGATACCCCACCGGGTTCAAACCCGCCATAACTTTCTGTAGGAGTAATCAAATCGCTTCAAATTCGGTTTGTAGGTAGAGAGGTCCTATACCTATCGATTTGTTCTGTTCGTTAATTTTCATGTCATCCGTTACGGAGGTACAGCGGCGCAAAGTTGGTACACGTTTCCCGCTCGAATCGCGCCGTTGTACGTGCTTGAACCGCTTCCATACCAAATTACATGAATTGCAACTACTTCCTGTGGGCTGAGACTTGGATAACTTATAGCCACACCTATATATACTGCGCTAGCTAGCTAGCTGGGTAAGTATTTAATCTATCGTCCCTGTCACAGTTGATATTCGTTATCTTCTGTGTAGATAAACGATATGCAAGGCGACGTCCACTGAAGACAAGCTCGTAAGAGGTTCAATCGGCGGACGTACGCGTGTTCGAGCCGGTACGGATACGACGATCGATATTCAAGATACATTCTATGAGGATGGGGAGATCGAGAACGGTAGTGACGGCGGTCATACCACTGACGATGGTGGTTGTAGGAAGTAAACAGCCGCTAAATCACTAAAGAGCCACCGGCCCCGCCCCCCACATATGGGCCCTCACTACTACATTGCAAGTCCAGACAGCAGCCCTGCAAAACCAACAGATGCAATGCAAAGCCACCAACCCGCACTACCTATGGAACCACCCGCCCATATCAGACCCTACACAGGAGCTACCAACTAACCAATGGGGTCAGCCTCCACAGTACAAGTAAGATGCCAGTGGAGATGCCGCCCTCACACTACAAGTAGTCCCCATAAAGTACTGTACGTACACCCGCCCCTCTCCAAACAGTGGAACCATAAGCCCTCACTGCAAGTGCTCCACACACTGAGACCAGCCACCTGGACCAATGGGGTCAGCTCCCTCACCGCTGCAAGTGGACAGTATCATTGGACCCATTAATGCAAGGGAACTTAATAGCCACACGATACAAGTGAACTAACATTTAATACCTCCCGCACACTGCAAGTACTGGAGCCACCATCTCTCTTACAGATGGGGTTACCAGATCCTGCACTGCCAGCAGGGGTGCCCACACAAGCTGGGGTCAATACAATGTAGGTATGATGCCAATGGAGATGCCAGCCGTAACATTACAAGCAATTAAGCAGTCCCCAAATTTCAGGGGAAGCCACGAACTACATATGCACTGAACGTACACCCGCCCTTTCACTGCAAGTGCCCCACAAACTGGGACCAGCCCCCACGGCCCTCCTGCCCACTGACCTGTCCTTCACTGCAGGTAGAGTCAACGGCCCAGGGACAAATGGGGTCAGCTCCCTCACTGCAAGAAGACAGTAACATTGTAACTATTAATGCACGTGAACTTAAAAGCCCACACTGCATTCCAGTTAGCACCAGTGGAGCCATATTCCAGATGGAGTTATCAGACTGCCAGCAGGGAAGCCACCAGCTGCTAAACTCCCCGGGGTCATTGGGAGGTCCCACAATAATGCATACTGGTGCATGGAGACGTCAGGCCTCACACTGCAAGTGGAAATGGCACCCCGCACAATTTTAGGGAGCCACGAACTGGAGCCACACATGCCCCCACTATCTATGGAACCATTCAGCCTCACTTAGCAGCCCCCACATATGACACCCTATCTCCCACTACCTATCCTTCACTGCAAGTTTCAGCAGCCTTCTCAGCCTTCTCACTACAAGTGCAGTCCATACCAGTGACCATTCACTGCAAGTTCAAGGGGCCAATGGTCACACATCAAAACCACCATCCCTCATTGATCACTGCAAGTGAACTCAACAACCGCACGATGCAAGTCAATTTCCATTAAATGTAAATGCCTCCACACTGCAAGTAGTGGAGCCACCAGCTCTGTTACAGATGGGGTTACCAGACCCTGCATTTGGTCAATGCCAGCAGGGGTGCCCACACAAGCTGGGGTCAGTAGGTATATGATGCCACTGGAGATGCCAACCCTCACACTACAACCCATGAACTACATGTACTGTGCGTACACCAGACCTGCCCCTCTCCAAAAACTACCAATGGAACCATTAGGCCTCCTGCCTTGCACTACCTATCCTTCACTGCACGTTGAGTCAACATACGGCCCAGGGACCAATGGCGTCAGCTCCCTCACTGCAAGCAGACAGTATCATTGGAATCATGAATGCAAGGGAACTTAATAGCCCCACACTGCAGGTCCGGTTAGCACCAGCGGTTATCGGTCTGTCAGCAAAGGAGCCACCAGCTGCCAAACACCCTAGGGTCATTGGGGCTCCCAGAATAATCATGCTGGTGGAAACTCACAACAGTGGAATTGGAATTGGTACCCCCACAATATTAGGGGAACCATGAACTGGAGCCCCCTGCTATCCATGGAACCATTAGCCATCACTTAGCAGGAGTACCTCCCACTACATGTACCTATCCTTCACTGCATGTCACTTTCATCAGCCAAGATTACCAGCCGTATCACTACAAGTGCACCATACACATGAACATTTACCGCAGGTTCAAGGGGCCAATGGGACCACTGGAGCCATTCTCACACATTAGAACCACCATCCCCCATAACTGCAAGTGAACTTAACAGCCGCACAAGACAAGTGAACTTACATTTAATGCCTACACACTGCTACTAGTAGAGCCACCAACTGCCACATTACCGGTCCTCACAAAACTAGACCCCATCATGAGGAGTGGAACCACACATGCAATGGAGCCATTAGCCCTCACTGCATGTGGACTTACATGGTGCAGGCCCCAAACACTGGGGCCAGCCACAATGGCCCCCTATCCACACAGTACAACCACCAGCTCCTCAAGGCAAATGGAACAACCTGTGAAACCATTAACCCCCTACCTTTGAAACTGGTCATTAACCCCCACACTACAAGTGGACTTACTCTGTCAGGGGAACCATCAACTACCAATGGAGCTACCAGCCCGCATTGGACAAATGGGAACACCATGCACCACTGAAGCAGCCTCCGTTTGTAGAGTGTACATGTATACGTTTTGAACACATTTTGTGTTGTAGATCTGAACTAAATGTTTGTGCATGTACCGAGGCATGTACAGAGTTATTTTATCTGGGGTGGAAGTGAAGCCCATGCTGTTAGTGGTGAATATATTTACCAGCCCTATCGGTACTGATTGCGGGTGGTCTGCACCCGTGGTTGGTTTATATACACAAGCAGAGAGCTTACCCCCTACAGCTGGGAACTACATGTAGTGCTGTACATTGTTGAGGTACACGTAGCAAAACATGTAAGTGCCATTTTGGATGTGTGGCACGGTGAAGACATCAGAATTCATGACCACACAAGTGAAGTTGGTGGTCATGAATTCCAATGTCTTCACCGTGCAAATTGTAGCTGTGACTGCACATGCAATTTATGTGACATTCTAAGTGGCACTTACAAGTTTTGCAACTTGTACATGTATCTCAACGCTACACAGTTCCCAGTAGGCTTTTTTTTCTTTCAAAAAGCCCTATCTAAACCAACCACGGGTGCAGACCACCCGCAATCAGTACCGATAGGGCTGGTAACTATATTCACCACTAACAGTATGGGCTTCACTTCCACCCCAGATAAAATAACTCTGTACATGCCTCGGTACATGCACAAACATTTAGTTAAGATCTACAAAACAAAATGTGTTCAAAACGTATACATGTACACTCAACAAACGGAGGCTGCTTCAGTGGTGCATGGTGTTCCCATTTGTCCAATGCGGGCTGGTAGCTCCACTACCGGTAGTAGTTGATGGCTCCCCTGACAGTGTAAGTTCTCTTGTAGGGTGGGGGTTAATGACCAGTTTCACAGGTAGGGGGTTAATGGTTTCACAGGTAGTGGGTCTGCTGGTTCCATTTGCAGTGACGAGCTGGGGGTTGTACTGCGTGGGGTTAAGCGGATAGGGGGCCATTGTGGCTGGCCCTAGTGTTTGGGGCCAACACCATGTAAGTCCACATGCAGTGAGAGCTAATGGCTCCATTGCATGTGTGGTTCCACTCCTCATGATGGGGTCTAGTTTTGTGAGGACTGGTAATGTGGCAGCTGGTGGCTCCCCTGCTGGCAGTCTGATTACTCCATACATAAGAGGGCTGTTGGGGGTGGGTGCTGGGTGAGTCTGGTTCCACTGGTATTGTGTGTTTGCAGTGAGAGGGCTAGTGAGTGAAGGATGGCATTGCACGTTCACTCCTGGATCTCGGATACAACTTGCAGTAAAGGATAGGTAGTGAGAGACAGGACCGTGAGGGCTAGCCCCGTATGTGGGGGCTGCTAAGTGAGAGCTAATGGTTCCATGGGCATGTGTGACTCCAGTTGATGGCTCCCCTAATATTGTGTGGGGTGCCGAATTCCTATTGCCGTGTGAGAGCTGGAGTCTCCACCCTGCAGAGGGTTTTAGCAGCTGGTGGCTCCCTCGCTGGACAGGTGCTAACTGGACTTGTTGTGTGGGGCTATTAAGTTCACTTGCAATAATGTGTCTGTCCGCTTGTAGTGAGGGAGCTGACCCCTGGGCCATTAACTCAACATGCAGTGAAGGGGCAGGAAGGCCGTGGGGGCGGGTCCCAGTGTGTAGGGTAGTTGCAGTGAGGACTAATGGTTCAAATGGTAGTGTTTGGAGAGGGGCGGGTGTATGTGCAGTGCATGTAGTTCATGGCTTCCCCAGAAATTTGGGGACTACTTGTAGTGCGATGGCTGGCATCTCCACTGGCACATACCTATTGACCCCAGCTTATGTGGGCAGTGCAGGTCTGGTAACCCCATCTGTGAGAGAGCTGGTGGCTCTACTATTAGCAGTGTGTATGCATTAAATGTAAGTTCACTTGTCTTGTGCGGCTGTTAAGTTCACTTGCAGTTATGGGGGATGGTGGTTCTAATGTGTGAGAATGGCTCCAGTGGTCACATTGGCCCCTTGAACCTGCGGTAAATGTTCACGGGTATGGTGCACTTGTAGTGATATGGCTGGTAATCTTGACTGATGAAACATGCAGTGAAGGATAGGTACATGTAGTGGGAGGTACTCCTGCTAAGTGAGGGCTAATGGTTCCTTGGATAGCGGGGGGCTCCAGTTCATGGTTCCCCTAATATTGTGGGGGTACCAATTCCAATTCGACTGTTGTGAGTTTCCACCAGCATGATTATTCTGGGGGCCCCAATGACCCTGGGGTGTTTGGCAGCTGGTGGCTCCTTTGCTGACAGACCGATAACCGCTGGTGCTAACCGGACCTGCAGTGTGGGGCTATTAAGTTCACTTGCATTCATGATTCCAATGATACTGTCCGCTTGCAGTGAGGGAGCTGACGCCATTGGTCCCTGGGCCGTATGTTGACTCAACGTGCAGTGAAGGACAGGTAGTGCAGGGCAGGAGGCCTAATGGTTCCATTGGTAGTGTTTGGAGATGGGCAGGTGTACGCACAGTACATGTAGTTCATGGGTTGTAGTGTGAGGGTTGGCATCTCCACTGGCATCATATACCTACTGACCCCAGCTTGTGTGGGCACCCCTGCTGGCATTGACCAAATGCAGGGTCTGGTAACCCCATCTGTAACAGAGCTGGTGGCTCCACTACTTGCAGTGTGGAGGCATTTACATTTAATGGAAATTCACTTGCATTGTGCGGTTGTTGAGTTCACTTGCAGTGATCAATGGGGGATGGTGGTTTTGATGTGTGACCATTGGCCCCTTGAACTTGCAGTGAATGGTCACTGGTATGGACTGCACTTGTAGTGAGAAGGCTGAGAAGGCTGCTGAAACTTGCAGTGAAGAATAGGTAGTGGGAGATATAGGGTGTCATATGTGGGGGCTGCTAAGTGAGGGTGAATGGTTCCATAGATAGTGGGGGCATGTGTGGCTCCAGTTCGTGGCTCCCTAAAATTGTGCGGGGTGCCATTTCCACTTGCAGTGTGAGGCCTGACGTCTCCATGCATGCACCAGTATGCATTGCAAGTGGACAGTATCATTGGACCCATTAATGCAAGTGAACTTAAAAGCCACACTGCATTCCAGAATTTCCAGTTAGCACCAGTGGAGCCATATTCCAGATGGAGTTATCAGACTGCCAGCAGGGAAGCCACCAGCTGCTAAACTCCCCGGGGTCATTGGGGGCTCCACAATAATGTGAGAGCTGACCCCATTGGTCCAGGTGGCTGGTCTCAGTGTGTGGAGCACTTGCAGTGAGGGCTTATGGTTCCACTGTTTGGAGAGGGGCGGGTGTACGTACAGTATACTTTATGGGGACTACATGTAGTGTGAGGGCGGCATCTCCACTGGCATCTATTGACCCCTGCTTGTGAGGGCTCCCCTACTGGCAGTGCAGGGTCTGGTAACCCCATCCGTGAGAGGGCTGGTGGCTCCACTACTTGCAGTGTGGAGGTATTATTTTGTAAGTTTGCAAGGCTGTAGTGATGGGGACTGGTGGTTTTGCTGTGTGGGGATGGCTCCATTGGCCCCTTGAACTTGCAGAGAATAATCAATAGTGGGGGTGGGGAGGGGGCTGGACCAATGGGGTTCTGCTTACATGTACATGTAAGGCCATTTGCAGTGAGGACTAATACATGTAGTTCCACTGGTAGTGTTGGGAGGGGGCATGTGTGGCTTCCCTTGGTACATGTACATGCAGTTCATGGCTACCCTGGAATTGTGAGGGCTGCCAACTTCATTTGCAGCGAGAGGGTTAGTATAAGTATCTCTACTTGTACTGTGGAGGCTGACCCCATTGGTTAGTTGGTAGCTCCTGTGTAGGGTCTGATATGGGCGGGTGGTTCCATAGGTAGTGCGGGTTGGTGGCTCTGCATTGCATCTGTTGGTTTTGCAGGGCTGCTGTCTGGACTTGCAATGTAGTAGTGAGGGCCCATATGTGGGGGGCGGGGCCGGTGGCTCTTTAGTGATTTAGCGGCTGTTTACTTCCTACAACCACCATCGTCAGTGGTATGACCGCCGTCACTACCGTTCTCGATCTCCCCATCCTCATCGAATGTATCTTGAATATCGATCGTCGTATCCGTACCGGCTCGAACACGCGTACGTCCGCCGATTGAACCTCTTACGAGCTTGTCTTCAGTGGACGTCGCCATGCATATCGTTTATCTACACAGAAGATAACGAATATCAACTGTGACAGGGACGATAGATTAAATACTTACCCAGCAAGCTAGCTAGCGCAGTATATATAGGTGTGGCTATAAGTTATCCAAGTCTCAGCCCACAGGAAGTAGTTGCATATTCATGTAATTTGGTATGGAAGCGGTTCAAGCACGTACAACGGCGCGATTCGAGCGGGAAACGTGTACCAACTTTGCGCCGCTGTATCTCCGTAACGGATGACATAAAAATTAACGAACAGAACAAATCGATAGGTATAGGACCTCTCTACCTACAAACCGAATTTGAAGCGATTTGATTACTCCTACAGAAAGTTATGGCGGGTTTGAACCCGGTGGGGTATCGAACATTGCAATACTGGCACGGAGCAAGTGTAAGAATCCAAAATGTATTTTACCATAGAGAAATGGTGTAGTATAAAGTGTTGAAAATAGCACATTGATAGCGTTAACCGTTCGGAAGATATAGCAATTCAAAAGAGAAGCATTTTTATAACTTTATATTTATATATGCGAAGTATCATTTTCTCGGAAACTGTCCCATATATATATATATATGGGACAGTCTCCGCGAAAACTGCCCTTCGCATATAAATATAAAATGTTATAAAAATGCTTCTCTTTTGAATCGATATATCTTCCGAACGGTTAAAGCTATCAAAATCCTATTTTCAACACTTCATACCACACCATTTCGCTATGGTAAAATACATTTTGGGGTCTTGCACTTGCTCCTTGCCAGTATTGCAACGTTCGATACCCCACCGGGTTCAAACCCGCCATAACTTTCTGTAGAAGTAATCAAATCGCTTCAAATTCAGTTTGTAGGTGGAGAGGTCCTATATCTATCTATTTGTTCTGTTCGTTAATTTTTATGCAATCCGTTACGGAGATATAGTTGAACAAACTACGTGCACATTTTCGCGCTCGTTTCGCGCCAATGATTTGGGCAAATTGCGCTCCGCTCAATGTATGGGGAGGCGGGGATTATTGCATTGGCGCGAATCAAGCGGGAAAACGTGCACGTAGTTTGTTCAACTGTATCTCCGTAACGGATGGCATAAAAATTAAGGAACAGGACAAATCGATAGGTATAGGATCTCTCCACCTACAAACCGAATTTGAAGCGATTTGATTACTCCTACAGAAAGTTATGGTGGATTTGAGTATCGAACGTTGCAATACTGGCAAGGAGCAATTGCAAGATCCCAAAAAGAACTCTACCATAGAGAAATGGTGAGGTATGAAGTGTTGAAAATAGGATGTTGATAGCGTTAACCGTTCGGAAGATATAGCGATTCAAACGAGAAGCATTTATATAACATTTTATACATATATGCGAAGGGCAGTTTTCGCGGAGACTGTCCCATATATATATATATATATGGGACAGTTTCCGAGAAAATTGCGCTTCGCATATATAAATAAAATGTTATAAAATTGCGTTGCGTTTGAATCACTATAACCTCCGAAAGGTTAAAGCAATCGACTTCCTATTTTCAAAACTTTATACCACACCATTTCTCTATGGTGCAATACATTTTGGGATCTTGAACTTGCTCCGTGCCAGTATTGCAACGTTCGATGCCCCTCCGGGTTTAGACTCGTCATTACTTTCGATAGAAGTAATCAAATCACTTTAAATTCGGTTTGTGGATAGAGAGATCCTATACCTATCGATTTGTTCTGTTCGTTAATTTTTATGCCATTCGTTACGGAGATACAGTTAAACAAACTACGTCGATGTTTTCCCGCTTGATTCGCGCCAATGTTTTAATCCCCGCCTTTCCATACATTGAACGGGACGCAGTTTGCCCAAATCATTGGCGCGAATCGAGCGGGAAAATGTGCATGTAGTTTGTTCAACTGTATCTCCGTAACGGATAACATAAAAATTAACCAACAGAACAAATCGATAGGTATAGGATTTCTCTACCTATAAACCGAATTTGAAGTGATTTGATTACTCCTATCGAACGTAATGGCGGGTTTGAACCCAGATGGGTATCGAACGTTGCAATACTGGCACGGAACAAGTTCAAGATCCCAAAATGTATTTTGTCATAGACAAATGGTGCAGTATGAAGTGTTGAAAATAGGAAGTTGATAGCGTTACCCGTTCGGAAGTTATAATGATTCAAACGCAAGACAATTTTATTATCTTTTATTTATACCGGTATATGCGAAGCGCAATTTTCTCGGAAACTGTTCCATATAATTATAATTATAATTATATATATATGGGACAGTTCACGACAAAATGGCCCTTCGTATATATATATAAAATGTTATAAAAATGCTTCTCTTTTGAATTGCTATATCTTCCGAACGGTTAACGCTATTAACTTCCTATTTTCAACACTTCATACTACACCATTTCTCTATGGCAAAACACTTTTTGGGGTCTTGCACTTGCTCCGTGCCCGTTTTGCAACGTCCGATACCCCTCTGGGTTCAAACCTGCCATAACTTTCTGTGGGAGTAATCAAATCGCTTCAAATTCGGTTTGTAGGTAGTCAGGTCGTATACCTATCGATTTGTTCTGTTCGTTAATTTTTATTTCATCCGTTACGGAGATACAGCGGCGCAAAATTGGTACAAGTTTCCCGCTCGAATCGCGCCGTTGTACGTGCGTGACCCGCTTCCATGCACCAAATACATGAATATGCAACTACTTCCTGTGGGCTGACACTTCGATAACTTATAGCCACACCTACTCTGCGCTGGATACGTGAATCCATCTCCCGGTCGGACTCACATGCAGTTGTTATACTATTCGATCCCTATTTCGTTATCTTCTGCGTACATAAACTTTATGGCGACGTCAACTGAAGACAAGATCATAAGAGTTTCAATCGGCGGACGTGAAGTTCGAGCGGTGCGAATACGACGATCGTGAGAAAGGTTACTAGATCTATGCTAGTACAGTGACGACGGTGGTCCCATTTTACACCGTGTACTTGTGTCTGTTGTGGGATAATAACCATGGTCCCCGTTGTGGGATCAAATCCATGGTCCATTTACATGTACATCCTGTACTTGTGTAGTTTGGGGTCAAATCCATGGTCCCATTTACACCCTGTACTTGTGTCTGTTTAGGGTCAAATGCATGGTCCCATTTACACACTGTAGGTGTATCAATTGTGGGGTCAAATCCATGGTCCTGTACTTGTGTCTGTTGTGGGGTCAAATGCATGATCCCATTTACACCCTGTACTTGAGTCTGTTTAGGGTCAAATCTATGATCCCATTTACACCAGCACTTGTGTCTGTTGTGGGGTCAAATCTATAGTCCCATTTACACCATGTACTTGTGTCTATTGTGGGGTCAAATCCATGATCCCATGTACACCCTGTACTTGAGTATGCTCCATGGTTCCATTTACACCCTGTACTTGTGCCTGTTGTGGGGTCAAATCCATGGTCCCATTTACACCCTGTACTTGTGTCTATTGTGGGGTCAAATCCATGATCCATGGTTCCATTTACACAATGTACTTGTGTCTGTTTTGGGGTCAAATCCATGGTCCCATTTACTCCCTGTACGTGTGATGAAATCCATGGTCCCATTTACACCCTGTATTTGTGTCTGTTTTGGGGTCAAATCTATGGTCCCATTTACACCCTGTACTTGTGTCTATTGTGGGGTCAAATCCATGATCCCATGTACACCCTGTACTTGAGTATGCTCCATGGTTCCATTTACACCCTGTACTTGTGCCTGTTGTGGGGTCAAATCCATGGTCCCATTTACACCCTGTACTTGTGTCTATTGTGGGGTCAAATCCATGATCCATGGTTCCATTTACACCCTGTACTTGTGTCTGTTTTGGGGTCAAATCCATGGTCCCATTTACTCCCTGTACGTGTGATCAAATCCATGGTCCCATTTACACCCTGTATTTGTGTTTGTTTTGGGGTCAAATCTATGGTCCCATTTACACCCTGTACTTGTGTCTATTGTGGGGTCAAATCCATGATCCCATGTACACCCTGTACTTGAGTATGCTCCATGGTTCCATTTACACCCTGTACTTGTGCCTGTTGTGGGGTCAAATCCATGGTCCCATTTACACCCTGTACTTGTGTCTATTGTGGGGTCAAATCCATGATCCATGGTCCCATTTACACCCTGTACTTGTGTCTGTTTTGGCGTCGAATCCATGGTCCCATTTACACCCTGTACTTGAGTTTGTTTTAGGGTCAATTCATTGGTCCCATTTACATCGTGTACTTTTGTCTGTTGCGGGGTCAAATCCATGGTCCCATTTACGCCTTGTACTTGTGATCAAATCCATGGTCCCATTTACACCCTGTATTCGTGTGTGTTGTGGGGTCAAAACCATGGTTCCATTTACACCCTATACTTGGTCTGTTGTGAGATCTAATTCATGGTCGCATTTACATTCTGTCCTTGTGTCTGTTGTGGGGTCAAACTCATGCTCCCATTTACACCTAGAACTTGTGTCTGTTGTGGGTTCAAATCCATGGTCCGATTTACACCCTGTACTTGTGATCAAATCCATGGTCCCATTTACACACTGTACTTGTGTCTGTTGTGAGATCTAATCCATGGTCCCATTTAACCCTGTACTTGTGTCTGTTGTGGGGTCAAATGCATGGTCCCATTAACACCCTGTACTTTAGTCTGTTTTAGGGTCAGATCTATGGTCCCATTTACACTCTAAACGTGTGTATGTTTTGGGGTCAAATCATTGGTCCCATTTACACCCTGTACTTGTTGTGTCTATTGTGGGATATACATGGTGTATGTGTCTGTTGTGGGATCAAATCCATGGTCCCATTTACATCCTGTACTAGTGTCTATTGTGGGATCAAATCCATGATTCTATTTGCTTTACACCCTGTACTTGAGTATGCTGTGGGGTCAAATCCATGGTTCCATTTACACCCTGTACTTATGTCTGTTGTGGGGTCAAATCCATGGTCCCATTTACACCCTGTAGTTGAGTCTGTTTAGGGTGAAATGTATGGTCCCATTTATACCTGTACTTGTGTATGTTGTGGGTTCAAATCCATGATCCCATTTACACCCTGTACTTGTGTATGTTGTGGGGTCAAATCCATCATTTACACCGTGTACTTGTGTCTATTATGGGGTCAAACTCATGCTCCCATTTACACCCTGTACTTGAGTCTGTTGTAAGATCAAATCCATGGTCCGATTTACAACCAGTACTTGTGTCTGTTATGCGGTCAAACTCATGCTCCCATTTGCACTGGGTACTTTTGTCTGCTTTAGGGTCAAATCTATGGTCCCATTTACACCGTGTACTTCTGTCTGTTGTGGGGTCAAATCCATGGTCCCATTTCCACCCTGTACTTGTGTCTATTGTGGGGTCAAATCCATGATCCATGGTTCCATTTACACCCTGTACTTGTGTCTGTTGTGGGGTCAAACCCATGGTCCTATTTACATCCTGTACTAGTGTCTATTGTGGGATCAAATCCATGATTCCATTTGCTTTACACCCTGTACTTGAGTATGCTGTGGGGTCAAATCCATGGTTCCATTTGCTTTACACCCTGTACTTGAGTATGCTGTGGGGTCAAATCCATGGTTCCATTTGCTTTACACCCTGTACTTGAGTATGCTGTGGGGTCAAATCCATGGTTCCATTTGCTTTACACCCTGTACTTGAGTATGCTGTGGGGTCAAATCCATGGTTCCATTTACACCGTGTACTTGTGTCTATTATGGGGTCAAACTCATGCTCCCATTTACACCCTGTACTTGAGTCTGTTTTAAGATCAAATCCATGGTCCGATTTACAACCTGTACTTGTGTCTGTTATGTGGTCAAAATCATGCTCCCATTTGCACTGGGTACTTTTGTCTGCTTCCTAGTCAAATCTATGGTCCCATTTACACAGTGTACTTCTGTCTGTTGTGGGGTCAAATCCATGGTCCCATTTCCACCCTGTACTTGTGTCTATTGTGGGGTCAAATCCATGATCCATGGCTCCATTTACACCCTGTACTTGTGTCTGTTTTGGGGTCAAATCCATGGTCCGATTTACTCCCTGTACGTGTGATCAAATCCATGGTTCCATTTACACCCAGCCTATACTTGTGATCAAATCCATGGTCCCATTTACACCCTTGTACTTTTGTCTGTTGTGGGGTCAAACTCATGCTCCATGGTTCCATTTACACCCTGTACTTGTGTCTGTTTTGGGGTCAAATCCAAGGTCCGATTTACTCCCTGTACTTGTGATCAAATCCATGGTCCCATTTACACCCAGCCTGTACGTGTGATCAAATCCATGGTCTCATTTACACCCTTGTACTTTTGTCTGTTGTGGGGTCAAACTCATGCTCCATTTACACCTGTACTTTTGTCTGTTGTGGGGTCAATCCATGGTCTGATTTACACCCTGTACTTGTGATCAAATCCATGGTCCCATGTGTACTCGTGTCTGTTGTGGGGTCAAACTCATGCTCCCATTTACACCCTGTACTTTTGGCTGTTGTGGGGTCAAATCCATGGTCCGATTTACTCCCTGTTCTTGTGATCAAATCCATGGTCCCTTTTACACCCAGCCTGTACTTGTGTTCAAATCCATGGTCTCATTTACACCCTGTATTTGGGTATGTTGTGGGGTCACATCCATGGTCCCATTTACACCCTGTACTTCTGTCTGTTATGGGTTCAAATCCATGGTCCCATTTACACCCTGTACTTGTGTATGTTTTGAGGTCAAATCCATGGTCCGATTTACTCCCTGTACTTGTGATCAAATCCATGGTCCCATTTACACCCAGCCTGTACGTGTGATCAAATCCATGGTCTCATTTACACCCTGTACTTTTGTCTGTTGTGGGGTTAAACTCATGCTCCCATTTACACCTGTACTTTTGTCTGTTGTGGGGTCAATCCATGGTCTGATTTACACCCTGTACTTGTGATCAAATCCATGGTCCCATCCTGTACTTGTGTACTCATGTCTGTTGTGGGGTCAAACTCATGCTCCCATTTACACTTGTACACCCTGTACGTTTGGCTGTTGTGGGGTCAAATCCGTGGTCTGATTTACACCCTGTACATGTAATCAAATATATGGTCCCATTTACACCCTGTACTTGTGTCTGTTGTGAGTCAAATTCATGGTCTGATTTACACCCTGTACTTTTGTCTCTTGTGGGGTGAAATCCTTGGTGCGATTTACACCCTGTACTTGTGTTCAAATCCATGATCCCATTTACACCTGTACTTGTGATCATATCCATGGTCCCATTTACACTCTGTATGTGTGTCTGTTGTGCGGTCAATTCATTGGTCCCATTTATACCCTGTTATGGCCCTGCGTCCAATCAGGTCAGCTCCCTCACTTCATGCGGACAGAATCATTAATGCAAGTTAACTTAATAGCCCCACACTACATGTCCAGTTAGCACCAGTGCATCAGTGGAGCAATTGCAGATGGAGTTATCAGACTGCCAGCAAGGGAGCAACCAGGTACTAAAAAATCCTACAGGGTCATTGGGGGCTCCCTCATTAATGATTCACACATGCCGCATTCGCCATCATGGCCCTATCTCCCACTACCTATCCTCCTTTATTGCAAGTTGTATCCGAGGCCCAGGCCATCCCCTACTCAATAGCACTCTCAGTCTCCACACAACCAGCACTCCCACCCACCCACCCACCCACCCACCCACCCACCCACCCACCCACCCACCCACCCCTAAACACCCCTCGTACATATGGTGTAATCAGACTGCCAACAGAAGAGCTGCCAGCCGCCACATTACCAGGGTTGAATGGGGTCGTCACAAAACTAGACCCCAGCATTTGAAGTGGAACCTTGAAATGGAGCCGGCCCCAAACACTGGGGCAAGCCACAAAGGCCCCCTATCCTAGCCCCACACAGTACTAACACCAGCTCCTCACTGCAAATGCAAATGAAGCCACTACCTGTGAAACCATTAACCCCACACTACAAGAGGACTTACTGTTAGGGGAACCATCAACTACAAGTGGAGTTACCAGCTCGCATTGGACAAATGGAATACCACCACTGAAGCAGCCTCCATTTGTAGAGTGTACATACGTGCCTACGTTTGTCTCTTCAGATCTGAACTACTGTAGACATGTACATGTACAGAGTAAATTTTATCTGGTGTGGATGCTGTTAGTGGTGAATATAGTTATCTGCCCTATCGGTACTGATTGCGGTGGGTCTGCACCCGTGGTTGGTTTATATAGACAACAGAGGGCGTTTTGCCCTTACTGCTACTGGGAACTACTGTACGCGAGTAGCAAAACATGTAAGTGCCATTTTGAATGTCACATAAATTGCATGCACAGTCACAGCTACAATGTGGCACGATGAAGACATCAGAATTCATTACCACACAAGTGGAGCTAGCAGACCCTACAAATGTAATGGATCCATCAACTACGTACTTGCGTATACCTAGCCCTAGGCTGTTGTATATCTGCTAAAATGTATGTGCCAGTGTATATAGTGGCCGTGGGGCACAGGTGAAACTGGGTTACACTGGTAATGTCTAGATCTGTTGACATCTCTGACAGTGTAGGGTCTGCTAACTTCACTTGTGTGGTCATGAATTCTGATGTCTTCATCGTGCCACATTGTAGCTGTGACTGTGCGTGCAATTTATGTGACATTCAAAATGGCACTTACGTGTTTTGCTACTCGCGATCGTACAGTACCGTAGTTCTCAGTGCTTAGGCAAAGCAAGGCGCCTTGGTTGTCTATATAAATCAACCACGGGTGCAGACCCACCGCAATCAGTACCGATAGGGCAGCTGGTAACTATATTCACCACTAATAGCATCCACACCAGATAAAATTTACTCTGTACATGCACAAACATGTACATGTCTACAGTAGTTCAGATCTACAACACAAAATGTGAGAAGTGAAAAACGTAGGCACGTTTGTACACTCTACAAATGGAGGCTGCTTCAGTGGTGGTATTCCAATTTGTCCAATGCGAGCTGGTAACTCCACTTGTAGTTGATGGTTCCCCTACCATTAAGTCCTCTTGTAGTGTGGGGGTTAATGGTTTCACAGGTAGTGGCTTCTATTGCATTTGCAGTGATGAGCTGGTGTTAGTACTGTGTGGGGCTAGGATAGGGGGCCTTTGTGGCTGTCCCCAGTGTTTGGGGCCGGCTCCAGTTCAAGGTTCCACTCCACATGCTGAAGTCTACTTTTGTGACGACCCCATTCAATCCTGGTAATGTGGCAGCTGGCAGCTCCCCTGTTGGCAGTCTGATTACACCATATGTAAGAGGGGTGTTTAGGGGTGGGTGGGTGGGTAGGTGGGAGGGCTGGTTGTGTGGAGACAGAGTGCTATTGAGTAGGGGATGGCCTGGGCCTCGGATAGTAAAGGATACAAATTGCAGTAAAGGAGGATGGGTAGTGGGAGATAGGGCCATGGGGGCGAATGGGGTGGGGGGGGGGGGGCGCCGATTCCAATCGCAGCTAGTGTGAGAACTGCATTATTGTGGGGGCCCCCAATGACCCTGTAGGATTTTTTTGTACCTGGTTCCACCCTTGCTGGCAGTTTGATAACTCCTTCTGCATGTGCCCCATGCACTGGTTCTAACTGGACATGTAGTGTGGGGCTATTAAGGTAACTTGCATTAATACATAGTTCTGTCCGCTTGCAGTGAGGGAGCGGACCTGGTTAGACCCAGGGCCATTACAGGGTATAAATGGGACCAATGAATTGACCGCACAACAGACACACATACAGAGTATAAATGGGAGCATGAATTAGACCCCACAACAGACAAAAGTACAGGTTGTAAATGGGACCATGGATTTCATCACAAGTACAGGGTGTAAAGCAGACCATGGATTTGACCCCAAAACAGACAAAAGTATAGGGTGTAAATGGGATCACGCATTTGACCCCACAACAGACACAAGTACAGGGTGTAAATGGGACCATGGATTTCATCACAAGTACAGGGTGTAAAGCAGACCATGGATTTGACCCCAAAACAGACAGAAGGATAGGGTGTAAATGGGACCCAGCATTTGACCCCACAACAGACACAAATACAGGGTGTAAATGGGACCATGGATTTGATCACAAGTACAGGGAGTACATCGGACCATGGATTTGACCCCACAACAGACAAAAGTACAGGGTGTAAATGGGACCAATGAATTGACCCTAAACAGACTCAAGTACAGGGTGTAAATGAGACCATAGATTTGACCCTAAAACTGATATAAGTACAGGGTGTAAATGGAACCATGGATTCGACCCCAAAACAGACAAAAGTATAGGGTGTAAATGGGACCATGCATTTGACCCCACAACAGACACAAGTACAGGGTGTAAATGGGACCATGGATTTCATCACAAGTACAGGGTGTAAAGCAGACCATGGATTTGACCCCACAACAGACATACGTACAGTGTGTAAATGGGACCATGCATTTGACCCCACAACAGACACAAATACAGGGTGTAAATGAGACCATGGATTTGATCACAAGTACAGGGTGTAAATGGGACCATGGATTTGATCACAAGTACAGGGTGTAAATGGGACCATGGATTTGATCACAAGTACAGGGTGTAAATGGGACCATGGATTTGATCACAAGTACAGGGTGTAAATGGGACCATGGATTTGATCACAAGTACAGGGTGTAAATCGGACCATGGATTTGATCACAAGTACAGGGTGTAAATGAGACCATGGATTTGATCACAAGTACAGGGAGTACATCGGACCGTGGATTTGACCCCACAACAGACAAAAGTACAGGGTGTAAATGGGACCAATGAATTGACCCTAAATAGACTCAAGTACAGGGTGTAAATGGGACCATAGATTTGACCCTAAAACAGATTTAAGTACAGGGTGTAAATGGAACCATGGATTTGACCCCACAGCATACACAAGTGCAGGGTGTAAATGGGACCATGGATTTGATCACAAGTACAGGGTGTAAAGCAGACCATGGATTTGACCCCACAACAGACACAAGTACAGGGTTAAATGGGATCATGGATTAGATCTCCACACAAGTACAGTGTGTAAATGGGACCAAGGATTTGATCACATATACAGGGTGTAAATTGGACCATGGATGATTTGATCACAAGTACAAGGTGTAAAGCAGACCATGGATATGACCCCACAACAGACAAAAGAACAGGGTGTAAATGGAACCATGGATTTGACCCCACAGCATACTCAAGTACAGGGTGTAAATGGGATCATGGATTTGACCTCACAACAGACACAAGTACAGTGTGTAAATTTGATCCCACAACAGACACAAATATCCCACAATAGACACAAGCTCAGGGTGTAAATGGAACCAATGATTTGACCCCAAAACATACACAGGTTTAGGGTGTAAATGGGACCATGGATCTGACCCTAAAACAGACACAAGTACAGGGTATAAATGGAACCGTGGATTTGACCCCATAGCATACTCAAGTACAGGGTGTAAAGCAAATGGAATCATGGATTTGACTCCACAATAGACACTAGTACAGGATGTAAATAGGACCATGGATTTGACCCCACAACAAACACAAGTACAGGGTGTAAATGGGACCATGGATTTGATCCCACAACAGACACATACACCATGTATATCCCACAATAGACACAACAAGTACAGGGTGTAAATGGGACCAATGATTTGACCCCAAAACATACACACGTTTAGAGTGTAAATGGGACCATAGATCTGACCCTAAATCAGACTAAAGTACAGGGTGTTAATGGGACCATGCATTTGACCCCACAACAGACACAAGTACAGTGTGTAAATGGGACCATGGATTTGATCACAAGTACAGGGTGTAAATTGGACCATGGATTTGATCACAAGTACAGGGTGTAAATCGGACCATGGATTTGAACCCACAACAGACACGTGTAAATGGGAGCATGAGTTTGACCCCACAACAGACACAAGTACAGGGTGTAAATGCGACCATGAATTAGATCTCACAACAGACCAAGCATAGGGTGTAAATGGGACCATGGATTTGATCACAGGTACAGGGTGTAAATGGAACCATGGTTTTGACCCCACAACACACATGAATACAGGGTGTAAATGGGACCATGGATTTGATCACAAGTACAAGGTGTAAATGGGACCATGGATTTGACCCCGCAACAGACAAAAGTACAGGATGTAAATGGGACCAATGAATTGACCCTAAACATATACAAATACAGGGTGTAAATGGGACCATGGATTTGATCACACGTACAGGGAGTAAATGGGACCATGGATTTGACCCCAAAACAGACACAAGTACAGGGTGTAAATGGAACCATGGATCATGGATTTGACCCCACAATAGACACAAGTACAGGGTGTAAATGGGACCATGGATTTGACCCCACAACAGGCACAAGTACAGAACCATGGAGCATACTCAAGTACAGGGTGTACATGGGATCATGGATTTGACCCCACAATAGACACAAGTACAGGGTGTAAATGGGACCATAGATTTGACCCCACAACAGACACAAGTGCTGGTGTAAATGGGATCATAGATTTGACCCTAAACAGACTCAAGTACAGGGTGTAAATGGGATCATGCATTTGACCCCACAACAGACACAAGTACAGGACCATGGATTTGACCCCACAATCGATACACCTACAGTGTGTAAATGGGACCATGCATTTGACCCTAAACAGACACAAGTACAGGGTGTAAATGGGACCATGGATTTGACCCCAAACTACACAAGTACAGGATGTACATGTAAATGGACCATGGATTTGATCCCACAACGGTGACCATGGATATTATCCCACAACAGACACAAGTGCACGGTGTAAATGGGACCACCGTCGTCACTGTACTAGCATAGATCTAGTAACCTTTCTCACGATCGTCGTATTCGCACCGCTCGAACTTCACGTCCGCCGATTGAAACTCTTATGATCTTGTCTTCAGTTGACGTCGCCATAAAGTTTATGTACGCAGAAGATATAACAACTGCATGTGAGTCCGACCGGGAGATGGATTCACGTATCCAGCGCAGAGTAGGTGTGGCTATAAGTTATCGAAGTGTCAGCCCACAGGAAGTAGTTGCATATTCATGTTTTGGTGCATGGAAGCGGGTCACGCACGTACAACGGCGCGATTCGAGCGGGAAACTTGTACCAACTTTGCGCCGCTGTATCTCCGTAACGGATGAATAAAAATTAACGAACTGAACAAATCGATAGGTATACGACCTCTCTACCTACAAACCGAATTTGAAGCGATTTGATTAATCCCACAGAAAGTTATGGCAGGTTTGAACCCACAGGGGTATCGGACGTTGCAATATTGGCACGGAGCAAGTGCAAGACCCCAAAAAGTATTTTGTCATAGAGAAATGGTGTGGTATGAAGTGTTGAAAATAGGAAGTTGATAGCGTTAACCGTTCGGAAGATATAGCAATTCAAAAGAGAAGCATTTTTATAACATTATATATATACAGGGTGATCCAAAAGTCGCGCAAAATCTTTGAATTGGTATAACTCCAGAACTGAACATGGTAAAATTATGCTGTTTAAACCAAAAATCATGCCAATCATTAGCTTAAGTTATTAATGTGTAGTTATTAAAAGTTAGTTTACAGTTTATTAAAAACATGCCAATGCCTTGATCAACACTCAATACCACCCAGGAAGTGTGTAAAAATTAATTTTTATAACTATTAAAATTATTTATCACGTGATCTATCTTATCTGGTTTTTGTGGGGAAACCCCTGCTGAAAGTCAAGCTATTGCAAATGAATCACCAATCTCACGGTGAATCTATGCAAAGAAGCATACAATAATCGTGCCAACGAACAGCTTACCATCTTGCGTGGTGACTAATGAAGCCAAACGTTTAAAACGGAGTTGATTAGTTTCTGTTAATTGACATCGTTAAAAGCTAACTTTGAATTATCAGACCTGTAGAGGAAGCCGTACTCTAATTGTGGAACTAACTTTTATATTTATTCCTCCACTGGAAACAAAGTTACAAACTGTCCCAGTTTGGCAGCGTTTACGCATGCGCGGAATTATTGAACGAAAGTGGAACATGAATGTATTAGGTCTGCGTACGAGAGGTCTCACGTGAACACAATTGAATGTTATCACATTCACGTGATACATTACCGCTGTGCACAACACAGCCCCACCCTCCTAAACTATGCTTCTTTCAACATCATTGCGCGCACTTTTCATTCGCCTGCGCGATTGTGACCCATCAGATGCATAGGCAAATATTGTAAAATCCAGTGTTATCAAAAATCCCCAAGCCGTGGCTAACGAACCTATGCTTCACTGAGTTGTTCATAAAAAAAGCAGAGAATCTTTATTGGACGCAAATCGTGCCATACCGCGCCGTTCGTTTAACAGCAGTTAGCTAGCTGTACTGGTTTTAATAACAAACCGTACTAGGTGTGCACCATTTCAATTCGAACGTCATTTCAAATAGGCCTAGGCCTACCTGCGCACAAAGGCGGGAGGTGAACTTAAGCAACAAGGCAGCTTAGTACAGCGCTGCAGCTACACTAGTGCATGCAGCCGCGTGGTCCAGAACGTGCTTCATCAAAGACGCTAGAGTACGTACGTACACGTGCATAGGTAAGTATGGGTTCCGAAATTATGTAGCGTATTCAATTCGTTCTTGTTACAGACAGAATTCGGAGAAAGCAGCGTCGCTACGAGCAGGACACTTGTACGAACCCAACAACAACTGGAGCAGCTTGCTCTGCAATGTCCTACCACACTAACTAAGGTTCGTGTACGTGCATGCCGGCCTCGATCAGGCCTACCGGCTGTATACGTATAGTCACTCTGCCTCCACCTGGACTGGAAGGTAGGGGTCCCTCCATCTCACTAGGAGAAAAGGTCTCTCTACCCGACTGGAAGAGAGGCGTCTCTCTACATGACTGGAAGGCAGGGGTCTCTCTACCTGACTTGAAAAGAGGGGTCTCTCTACCTGACTGGAAGGCAGTGGTCTCTCTACCTGACTTGAAAAGAGGGGTCTCTCTAACTGGATCTCTGCCTGACACACAGAGAGGAGTCTCTCTATTTGACTGAAATGGAATGCTTTTTCTGTCTAACTCAGAAAGGGGTCTCTCTACCTGACCGGAAGAGAGGGGTCTCTCTATACCTGACTGGAAGGCAGGGGTCTCTCTACCTGACTGGAATTGAAGGATGATATCTGCCTGACACAGAGAGAGGGGTCTCTCTACCTGAAAGGAAGAAAGGGGTCTTGCTACCTGACCGGAAGAGAGGGGTCTCTGTACCTGACTGGTAGAGTGGGGTCTCTCCACCTGACTGGAACTGAAGAATGATCTCTGCTAGACACACAGAGAGGGGTTTCTCTATCTGACAGAAAGAGAATGCTCTTTCTTTCTCACTCAGAGAGGGTTCTGTCTATTAGTCTGGAAGAGAAGGGTCTCTCTACCTGACTGGAAGAGAGGAGTCTCTCTACCTGACTGGCAGTGGCGAGGTGGCCGGGGGGGCAGGGGGGGCAATTGCCCCCCCAGCTGGCCTTAAATAGGGGGCGCCAAAATGACGATAGGGGCGCACCAGCCGCCAAGCAAATTACACGAAATGTGTTTAATTAAAATGACTATTATAGAGTCGGCGATCGGAAGAAGAAGGCGGGATTTCACCCTACGTGATATATATTTATAGCATTTGTTACGTATATTACGGGTACGTAGGTAAACAATCCAAGTACATTGGGTAGTTCCTAGTCTCGTACCCAGACCCACCATGACGTAAGCGTTTATCGCTTACAGTTGTCGTAGTGTTTATACTGTAAGCGATAAACGCTTACGTCATGGTGGGTCTGGGTACGAGACTAGGTAGTTCCGGCCAAAATTTCGGCTTGACTGATGTCATGAGATCTAGAATCGGCTACGTGTTAATTTTTATCGTGCTGCTCGAAAAGAGGGCACTATTTATTGGTGTTGATTGCCTTAGTTTCCAATACAATAATTAGAACGCGCACTACAAAGATTTTCGCGCGCTTCGCGCGCGCCCCTCTCTTTCGTCAAGCATTCATGTGGAACCCACCCCCTCCTCGCCGAAATCCTGCATCCGCCCCTGTAACGAGATAAGAAATTCTGACACAAAGGCAGCATGTGTGTTTGTGTGTGTGTGGGGGGGGGAGGGGGGGGGGGGGCGGCAGTCTGTGTATTTGCCCCCCCAGTGACAGACAAGCCACCTCGCCACTGCTGACTGGAACTGAAGGATGAACTCTGCCTGACACACAGAGAGGAGTCTCTCTATTTGACACAGAGAGAATGCTTTTTTCTGTCTCACTCAGAGAGGGATCTCTGTACCTGACAGGAAGAGAGGGGTCTCTCTACCTGACTGGAAGTTAGGGGTCTCTCTATACCTGACTGGAACTGAAGGATGATATCTGCCTGACACAGAGAGAGGGGTCTGTCTTTATGACACAAGATAATGCTCTTTCTGTCTCACTCAGAGAGGGTTCTGTCTATCTGTCTGGAAGAGAAGGGTCTCTCTACCTGACTGGAAGAGAGGAGTCTCTCTAACTTATTGGAACTGAAGGATGATCTCTGCCTGAGGGGTCTCTTAATTTGACAGAAAGAAAATGCTTTTTCTGTCTCACTCAGAGAGCGGTCTCTCTACCTGACTGGAAGGGAGGGGTCTCTCTGTCTCACCCAGAGACGGGGATCTCCCTACCTGACTGGAACTGAAAGGTGATCTCTGCCTGACACAGAGAGAGGGGTCTCTCTGCCTGACAGAAAGAGAATGATCTTTCTGTCTCACTCAGAGAGGGGTCTCTCTACCTGACTGGAAGTGAGGGATCTCTCTGTGTCACTCACACAGAGGAGTCTATCTGCTGCCCTGGTACAGACAGGTTGGTCTCTCTACCTAACTGGAAGGGGTGGTCTCTCTGTCTCACTTGGAGATAAGAGTCACTCTACCTGACTTGAAGACAGGGGTCTCTCTACCTGACTGGAAGAGAAGGGTCTCTCCGACAGGGGTCTCTGTACCTGACGGGAAGAGGAGGGTCTCTCTACCTGACTGGAAGAGAAGGGGTCTCTCTACCTGACCAGAAGAGAGGGGTCTCTGTACCTGACTGGAAGAGTGGGGTCTCTCTACCTGACCAGAACTGAAGGATGATCTCTGCCTGACACAGAGAGAGGGGTCTCTCTATCTGACAGAAAGAGAATGCTTTTTCTGTCTCACTCAGAGAGGAGGGGTCTCTCTATCTGACTGAAAGAGAATGCTCTTTCTTTCTCACTCAGATAGAGTTCTGCTATCTGTCTGGAAGAGATTGGTCTCTCTATACCAGAGTGGAAGAGAGGAGTCTCTCTACCTGACTGGAACTGAAGGATGATCTCTGCCTGACACACAGAGAGGGGTCTCTCTATTTGACAGAAAGAGAATGCGTTTTCAGTCTCACTCAGAGAGGGGTCTCTGTATCTGAAAGGAAGAGAAGGGTCTCTCTACCTGACTGTAAGATAGGGGTCTCTCTACCTGACTGGAAGAGAGGTGTCTCTGTACCTGACTGGACTGAAGGATGATCTCTGCCTGAGGGTTCTCTCTATTTGACAGAAAGAAAATGCTTTTTCTGTCTCACTCAGAGAGGGGTCTCTATACCTGACTGGAAGTGAGAGGTCTCTCCATTTCACTTGGAGAGGAAGGTCTCTTTACCTGACTGGAAGAGAATGGTCTTTCTGTCTCACTCAGAGACAGGGGTCTCGCTTCCTGACTGAAACTGAAAAGTGATCTCTGCCTGACACAGAGAGAGAGAGGTCTCTCTGTCTGACAGAAAGAGAATGATCTTTCTGTCTCACTCAGAGAGGGGTCTCTCTACCTGACTGGAAGTGAGGGATTTCTCTGTGTCACTCACACAGAGGAGTCTTTCTGCTGCCCTGGTACAGACAGGTCGGTCTCTCTACCTGACTGGAAGGGATGGTCTCTCTGTCTCACTTGGAGATATTAGTCACTCTACTTGACTTGAAGACAGTGGTCTCTCTACCTGACTGGAAGAGAAGGGTCTCTCAGACAGGGGTCTCTGTGCCTGACTGCAAAAGAAGGGTCTCTCTACTTGACTGGAAGAGTAGGGTCTCTCTATCGGACTGGAAGAGAAGGGGTCTCTGTACCTGACTGGAAGAGTGGGGTCTCTCTACCTGACTGGAACTGAAGGATGATCTCTGCTTGACAAAGAGAGAGGGGTCTCTCTATCTGATTGAAAGAGAATGCTTTTTCTGTCTAACGCAGAGAGGGGTCTCTCTATCTGACAGAAAGAGAATGCTCTTTCTCTCTCACTCAGATAGGGTTCTGCTATCTGTCTGGAAGAGAAGGGTCTCTCTACCTGAGTGGAAGAGAGGAGTCTCTCTACCTGACTGGAACTGAAGGATGATCTCTGCCTGACACACAGAGAGGGGTCTCTCTATTTGACAGAAAGAGAATGCTTTTTCAGTCTCACTCAGAGAGGGGTCTCTGTAACTGACAGGAAAAGAAGGGTCTCTCTACCTGACTGGAAGATAGGGGGTCTTTCTACCTGACTGGAAGAGAGTTGTCTCTGTACCTGACTAAAAGGGAGGAGTCTCTCTACCTGACTGGAACTGAAGGATGATCTCTGCCTGAGGGTTATCTCTATTTGACGGAAAGAAAATGCTTTTTCTGTCTCACTCAGAGAGGGGTCTCTCTATCTGACTGGAAGGGAGAGGTCTCTCCATTTTACTTGGAGAGGAAGGTCTCTTTACCAGACTGGAAGAGAATGGTCTTTCTGTCTCACTCAGAGACAGGGGTCTCGCTTCCTGACTGGAACTGAAAGGTGATCTCTGCCTGACACAGAGAGAGAGGTCTCTCTATCTTACAGAAAAAGAATGATCTTTCTGTCTCACTCAGAGAGAGGTCTCGCTACGTGACTGATAGAGAGGGATCTCTCTACCTGACTGGAAGAGAGGGGTCTCTCTGCCTGACTGAAAGAGAGGGGTCTCTCTACCTGACTGGAAAAGAGGGGTCTCTCTACCTGACTGATAGAGAGGGATCTCTCTATCTGACTGTAAGTGAGCGGTCTCTCTACCTGATTGGAAGAGAGGGGTCTTCCTACCTGACTGGAAGAGAGGGGTCTCTCTACCTGACTGGAAGCGAATGGTCTCTGTCTCACTCAGAGACGGGGGTCTCTCTACCTGACTGGAACTGAAAGGTGATCTCTGCCTGACACAGAGAGAGGGGTCTCTCTGCCTGACAGAAAGAGAATGATCTTTCTGTCTCACTCAGAGAGGGGTCTCTCTACCTGACTGGAAGTGAGGGATCTCTCTGTGTCACTCACACAGAGGAGTCTATCTGCTGCCCTGGTTTAGACAGGTCGGTCTCTCTACCTGACTAGAAGGGATGGTCTCTCCGTCTCACTTGGAGATAAGATTCACTCTACCGGACTTGAAGACAGTGGTCTCACTACCTGACTGGAAGAAAAGGGTCTCTCAGACAGGGGTCTCTGTACCTGACTAGAAAAGAAGGGTCTCTCTACTTGACTGGAAGAGTTGGGTCTCTCTACCTGACTGGAAGAGAAGGGTCTCTCTACCTGACCAGAAGAGAGGGGTCTCTGTACCTGACTGGAAGAGTGGGGTCTCTCTACCTGACTGGAACTGAGTGATGATCTCTGCCTGACACAGAGAGAGGGAGGGGTCTCTCGATTTGACAGAAAGAGAATTCTTTTTCTGTCTCACTCAGAGAGGGGTCTATCTATCTGACAGAAAGTGAATGCTCTTTCTTTCTCACTCAGATAGGGTTCTGTCTATCTGTCTGGAAGAGAAGGGTCTCTCTACCTGAGTGGAAGAGAGGAGTCTCTCTACCTGACTGGAACTGAAGGATGATCTCAGCCTGACACACAGAGAAGGGTCCGACTATTCGACACAAAGAGAATGTCTCACTCAGAGAGGGGTCTCTGTACCTGACAGGAAGAGAGGGGTCTCTCTATCTGACTGGAAGATAGGGGTCTCTCTACCTGATGGGAAGAGAGGTGTCTCTGTACCTGACAGGAAGGGAGGAGTCTCTCTACCTGACTGGAACTGAAGGATGATATCTGCCTGAGGGGTCTCTCTATCTGACAGAAAGAAAATGCTTTTTCTGTCTCACTCAGGGAGGGGTCTCTCTACCTGACTGGAAGGGAGGGGTCTCTCCATTTCTCTTGGAGAGGAAGGTCTCTCTACCTGACTGGAAGAGAATGGTCTCTCTGTCTCACTCAGAGACGGGGGTCTCTGTACCTGACTGGAACTGAAAGGTGACCTCTGCCTGACACAGAGAGAGGGGTCTCTCTATCTGACTGAAAGAGAATGATCTTTCTCTCTCACTCAGAGAGAGGTCTCGCTACGTGACTGATAGAGAGGGATCTCTCTACCTGACTGGAAGAGAGGGGTCTCTCTGCCTGACTGAAAGAGAGGGGTCTCTCTACCTGACTGGAAAAGAGGGGTCTCTCTACCTGACTGATAGAGAGGGATCTCTCTACCTGACTGGAAGAGAGGGTTACTCTACCTGACCGGAAGAGAGGGGTCTCTCTACCTTACTGGAAGAGAGGGGTCTCTTTACCTGACTGGATGAGAGGAATCTCTCTATCTGGCTGGAAAAGAGGAGTCTCACTACCTGACTGGAACTGAAGGATAATCTCTGCCTGAGGGGTCTCTTAATTTGACATAAAGAAAATGCTTTTTCTGTCTCACTCAGCAAGGTCTCCCTACCTGACTGGAAGGGAGGGGTCTCTCCATTTCACTTGGAGAGGAAGGTCTCTTTACCTGACTGGAAGAGAACGGGATCTCTGTCTCACTCAGAGACGGGGGTCTCTGTACCTGACTGGAACTGAAAGGTGACTCTGCCTGACACAGAGAGAGGGGTCTCATTGTCGGACTGAAAGAGTATGATCTGTTTGTCACACTCAGAGAGGGGTCTCGCTACCTGACTGATAGAGAGGGGTCTTCCTACCTTACTGGATGAGAGAGGTCTCTGTACCTGACTGGAAGAGTGGGGTTTCTTTACCTGAATGGAACTGAAGGATGATCTCTGCCTGACACACAGAGAGGGGTATCTCTATCTGACATAAAAGAGAATGCTCTTTCTGTCTCACTCAGAGACGGGTCTGTATATCTGTCTGGAAGAGAAGGGACTCTCTACCTGACTGGAAGAGAGGGGTCTCTCTACCTGACTTGAACTGAAGGATGATATCTGCCTGACACTGAGAGAGGGGTCTCTCTATTTGACAGACAGAAAATGCTCTTTCTGTCTCACTCAGAAAGGAGTCTCTCTACCTGACTGGAAGAGTTGGGTCTCTCTACCTGACTTGAAAAGAGGGGTCTTTCTACCTGACTGGAAGAGAGGGGTCTCTCTACCTACCTGGACGTGTTGGGTCTCTCTACCTGACTTGAACAGAGGGGTCTCTCTATCTGACTGGAAGTGAGGGGTCTCTGTAACTGACTGGAAGTGTGGGGTCTCTCTACCTGACCGGAACTGAACGATGATCTCTGCCTGAGGGGTTTCTCTATTTGACAGAAAGAAAAATGCTTTTTCAGTCTTACTCAGAGAGGGGTCTCTCTTCATGACCGGAGTAGAGGAGTCTCTCTACCTGATTGAAAGGGAGGAGTCACTGTACCTGACTGGAAGAGAGGGGTCTTTCAGTGTCATTCAGACAGAGGAGTCTATCTGCTGCTCTGGTACAGAGAGGTCGGTCTGTACATATGACTGGAAGAGAGAGGTCTCTCTACTTGACTGGAAGGGAAGGGTCTCTCCATTTCACTTGGAGAGGTAGGTCTCTCTACCTGACTGGATGAGAATGGTCTCTCTGTCTCACTCAGAGACGGGGGTCTCTGTACCTGACTGGAAGAGTATGGTCTATCTGTCTCACTCGGAGACAGGGGTCTCTGTAACTGACTAGAAAAGAGAGGTCTCTCTACAAGACTGGAAGAGAGGGGTCTCTCTCCCTGACTGGAAAAGAGAGGTCTCTGTACCTGACTGGAATAGTGGGGTTTCTCTTCCTGACATTAACTGAAGGATGATCTCTGCCTATCACACAGAGAGGGGTCTCTCTACCTGACATAAAAGAGAATGCTCTTTCTGTCTCACTCAGAGACGTGTCTGTCTATCTGTCTAGAAGAGAAGGGTTTCTCTACCTGACTGGAAGAGAGGGGTCTCTGTATTTGACTGGAACTGAAGGATGATCTCTGCCTGACACTGAGAGAGGGGTCTCTCTATTTGACAGAAAGAAAATGCTCTTTCTGTCTCACTCCCCTTGTCTGAAATCCTGCATCCGCCCCTGAGGAGTCTCTCTACCTGACTGGAAGAGTTGGGTCTTTCTACCTGACTTGAAAAGAGGGGTCTTTCTACCTGACTGGAAGAGAGGGGTCTCTTTACCTTCCTGGAAGAGTTGGGTCTCTCTACCCGACTTGAAAAGTGGGGTCTCTCTACCTGAAGGGTCTCTCTAACTGACTGGAAGTGTGAGGTCTCTCTACCTGACCGGAACTGAACGATGATCCCTGCCTGAGGGGTCTCTCTATTTGGCAGAAAGAAAATGCTTTTTCTGTCTCACTCAGAGAGGGGTCTCTCTTCATGACCGGAGTAGAGGAGTCTCTCTACCTGATTGAAAGGGAGGAGTCTCTGTACCTGACTGGAAGAGAGGGGTCTGTCTGTGTCACTCAGACAGAGGAGTCTATCTGCTGCTCTGGTACCGAGAGGTTGGTCTCTACACATGACTGGAAGAGAGGGGTCTCTCCATTTCATTTGGAGAGGAAGGTCTCTGTACCTGACTGGAAGAGAGAGGTCTCTCTACCTGACTGGAAGGGAGGGGTGCTTTTATCGGACTGGAAGAGAGGGGTATCTCTGCCTGACTGGATGATAGGGGTCTCCTACTCCCTCTTCAGGGGATAGTGGTGTGATGATTGCGTACCTGCAGGCCAACGTGGAGGACCTGGTAGAGAAGTATGATCGTATGTTGTCTATACCACACAAGGACGATGCTCCTCCTCCAGTGATGGAGGAAGAAGGGACTGGAGACACTAAAACTTTCCTCTGTCACCAACCATACTACATGGTGGAGTGCTGTCAGGGTCACGTAACTCTGTGTTTTGTGTATGTATAGTATTAAATAAACACATCAATCTTTAGAAACTGCCAGATCGAGTGTTTTTGTTATACATGTACATGTATGTGGTATAGGAACATCTCCTGCTGTGAAATTGTGTATCGAGGGAGCTACATGTATTGGGTTCTAGCAGTACCACTCTCTGTGCTAACACTCAGAGGGACCTCGTTTAACTGTTAGACAGATCAACCTTTCTGCAATCGAGATGGGAGGCCGGGCAGGGAATTAAAGATGTAGAAAGGGTGGCATTGATAGGTACAGTAGAGAGGGTGGCAGAAGTGAGAATATTTAAGCATAAAAATAGTTGTTACATGCATTGTGTGGGGGGTTTAATCATGTCTGTGGATGTGGGTATGCATGTGTGTGGTAGGTATGAGCCTTTTTTCTTCCTCCTCCTGGAAAAGTATGTGCATAGGGGTATTGTGGACTAGTATGAGTCAAAAGAGAGGAAGTGAAAGTAAGCAAGTGGGTATCCCTTTGATGTCTAGTAGTACACCACAGGAGGGGCTTGAAACACCTCTCCATGACCTCTATGAATAATATACATTGATTATGACACCTGCAGGGCTTTATTGGTAAGAAACCAAATGTAGGTCTGAGTCTTCTTATGCTCCTATGCACAAAGTTAAGCTTGCATTGTACTAATTTTGAACACACATAAGTGTGTGCAAATTACAGATTCTTTAAACTACACTATTTTCACAAACAAATATGTAAACAAATAAACTGAAACTTTATCACAATTACATGCTCACAAAACACAGATACTTACATTAATACACTGACACAAATACATCCGCAGATATAAAAAAATTATATCCTTCTTATAGGACCAAAGAAATAAACTTCAATTCAAGCCTGTGAAAAGCACAGGAAATAAGGACCAATTATTTTGGCAGGAACCAATACAAACACTCAAAAAGTGCTGCAGGAAAGTTAACCTACCCTAACCCTTGCTATTCAGCATGCCTCAATCAAACCTTATCAAACAATAAAAATGACATTGACAACTCTCCACAATCTATTTCAGTCTGGTAGAAGCACCCCTCTCTTCTAGTCAGGTCCCCTCTCTCCCAGTCAAGTAGAGACACCCCTCTCTTCCAGTCAGTTACAGAGACCCCCATCTCCGAGTGAGACAGATAGACCATTCTCTTCCAGTCAGGTACAGAGACCCTCGCCTATGAGTGAGACAGAGAGACCATTCTCTTCCTGTCAGGTAGAGAGACCTTCCTCTCCAAGTAAAATGGAGAGACCCTCCCTTCCAGTCAGGTAGAGAGACCCCTCTCTGAGTGAGACAGAAAAAGCATTTTCTTTCTCTCAAATAGAGAGACCCCTCAGGCAGAGATCATCCTTCAGTTCCAGTCAGGTGGAGAGACCCCTCTCTTCCAGTCACGTGGAGAGACCCTTCTCTTCCAGACAGATATACAGAACCCCCTCCAAGTGAGACAGAAAGAGCATTCTCTTTCTGTCAGATAGAGAGACCCCTCTCTCTGTGTCAGGCAGAGATCATCCTTCAGCTCCAGTCAAGTAGAGAGACCTCTCTCTTCCAGTCAGATACTGAGACCCTTCTCTTCCAGTCAAGTACAGACCCCTCTTTTCCAGTCAGGTACAGAGACACCTGTCTGTGAGACCCTTCACTTCCAGTCAGGTAGAGTGACTCTTATCTCCAAGTGAGACAGAGAGACCACCCCTTCCAGTTAGGTAGAGAGACCGACCTGTCTGTACCAGGGCATCAGATAGACTCCTCTGTCTGAGTGACACAGAGAGATCCCTCACTTTCAGTCAGGTAAAGAGACCCCTCTATCTGAGTGAGACATAGGGACCATTCTCTTTCAGTTGTGTGTCAGGCAGAGATCATCCTTCAGTTCCAGTCAGGTAGAGAGACCCCACTCTTCCAGTCAGGTAGAGAGACCCCTCTCTTCCAGTCAGGTAGAGAGACCCCTCTTTTCAAGTCAGGTCGACAGACCTCTCTCTTCCAGTCAGGCAGAGAGACCGCTCTCTCCCAGTCAGGTACAGAGACCCCTCTCTTCCAGTCAGGTAGAGAGACCCCTATCTTCCAGTCAGGTAGAGAAACCCCTCTCTTCCAGTTAGGTATAGAGACCCCTCTCTGAATGAGACAGAAAAAGTATTCTCTTTCTGTTAAATAGAGAGACCCCTCTTTGTGTGTCAGGCAAAGATCATCCTTCAGTTCCAGTCAGGTAGAGAGACCCCACTCTTCCAGTCAGGTAAAGAGACCCTCTCTTCCAGTCAGGTAGAGAGACCGCTCTTTTCAAGTCAGGGATCTCCCTACTTAACTGGAATAGAGAGGTCTCTCTACAGGACTGGAAGAAAGGGATCTCTCTATAGACACAGAGACCCTTCTTTTCCAGTAAGGTAGAGAGACCCTTCCAGTCAGGTAGACAGACCCCTCACTTCCAGTCAGGTAGAGAGACCCCTCTTTTCAAGTCAGGTCGACAGACCTCTCTTATCCAGTCAGGTCGACCTCTCTCTTCCAGTCAGGTATACAGACCTCTCTCTTCCAGTCAGGTATACCTGACTGGAAGAGAGAGGTCTGTCGACCTGACTTGAAAATAGAGGTCTCTCTACCTGACTGGAAGAGAGGGGTCTCTCTATCTGACTGGAAGAGGGGTCTCTCTACCTTACTGGAAGAGAAGGGTCTCTGTGCCTATAGAGAGATCCCTCTCTTCCAGTCCAGTAGAGAGACCTCTCTATTCCGGTTAAGTAGGGAGACTCCTCTTTTCCAGACAGGTACAAAGAACCTGTATCTGAGATAGACACGGAGACCCATTGGCTTTCTCTACCAGTCAGGTAGAGAGACCCTTCTCTTCCAGTAAGGTAGAGAGACCCCTCTCTTCCAGTCAGGTAGAGAGACCCCTCTCTTTCCGTCAGGTAGAGAGACCCCACTCTTCCAGTCAGGTTGAGAGACCCCTCTCTATCAGTCAGGTAGCGAGACCCCTCTCTGAGTGAGACAGAACAAACATTCTCTTTCTGTCAGATACAGACCCCTCTCTCTGTGTCAGGTAGATATCACGTTTCAGTTCCAGTCAGGAAGCGAGACCCCCGTCTCTGAGTGAGACAGAGAGACCTTCCTCTCCAAGTGAAATGGAGAGAGCCCTCCCTTCCAGTCAGGTAGAGATACCCCTCTCTGAGTGAGAACGAAAAAGCACTTTCTTTCTGTCAGATAGAGAGACCCCTCAGGCAGATATCATCCTTCAGTTCCAGTCAGGTAGAGAGACTCCTCTCTTCCAGCCAGGTAGAGAGACTCCTCTTTTCCAGTCAGGTAGAGAGACCCTTCTCTTCCAGACAGATAGACAGAACCCTCTCTGAGTGAGACAGAAAGAGCATTCTCTTTCTGTCAGATAGAGAGACCCCTCTCTGTGTGTCAAGCAGAGATCATCCTTCAGTTCCAGTCAGGTAGAGAGACCCCACTCTTCCAGTAAGGTACAGAGACCCCTCCAATCCAGTCAGGTAGAGAGACCCTACTCTTCCAGTAAGGTAGAGTGACCCTTCTCTTACAGTCAAGTAGAGAGACCCTTCTCTTCCAGTCAGGTAGAGAGACCCCTCTCATCTAGTCAGGTAGAAAGAGACCCCTCTCTTCCAGTCAGGTAGAGAGATCCCTCTCTGAGTGAGACAGAAAGATCATTCTCTTTCTGTCAGATAGAGAGACCCCTCTCTTTGTGTCAGGCAGAGATCACCTTTCAGTTCCAGTCAGGTACAGAGACCCCCGTCTCTGTGTGAGACAGAGAGACCATTCTCTTCCAGTCAGGTAAAGAGACCTTCCTCTCCAAGTGAAATGGAGAGACCCCTCCCTTCCAGTCAGGTAGAGAGACCCCTCACTGAGTAAGACAGAAAAAGCATTTTCTTTTTGTCAGATAGAGAGACCCCTCAGGCAGAGATCATCCTTCAGTTCCAGTCAGGGAGAGAGACTCCTTCCTTCCAGTCAGGTAGAGAGACCCCTCTCTTCCTGTCAGGTACAGAGACATCTCCCTGTGTGAGACAGAAAAAAGCATTCTCTATCTGCCAAATAGAGAGACCCCTCTCTGTGTGTCAGGCAGAGATCATCCTTCAGTTCCAGTCAGGTAGAGAGACCCCACTCTTCCAGTCAGGTAGAGAGACTGCTCTCTTCCAGTCAGGTAGGGAGACCCTTCTCTTCCAGACAGATAGACAGAACCCTCTCTGGCTGAGACAGAAAGAGCATTCTCGTTCTGTCAGATAGAGAGACCCCGCTCTCTGTGTCAGGCAGAGATCATCCTTCAGTTCCAGTCAGGTAGAGAGACCCCACTCTTCCAGTCAGGTACAGAGACCCCTCTCTTCCTGTCAGGTAGAGAGACACTTCTCTTCCAGTCAGGTAGAGAGACCCCTCTCTTCCAGTAAGGTAGAGAGACCGTCCTCGTCCAGTAAGGTAGAGAGACCCTTCTCTTCCAGTCAGGTAGAGAGACCGCTGCCTTCCAGTAACTTAAAGGTAGAGAGACCCCTCTCTTCCAGTCAGGTAGAGAGACCCTTCTCTTCCAGTAAGGTAGAGAGACCCTTCTCTTACAGTCAGGTAGAGAGAGAAAGACCCCTCTCTTGAAGTCAGGTGGAGAGACCCTCTCTTCTAGTCAGGTAGAGAGACCCCTCTCTATCAGTCAGGTAGCGAGACCCCTCTCTGAGTGAGACAGAAAGATTATTCGCTTTCTGTCAGATAGAGACCCCCCTCTCTATGTCAGGCAGAGATCACCTTTCAGTCAGGTAGAGAGACCCCCATCTCTGAGTGAGACAGAGAGACCATTCTCTTCCAGTCAGGTAAAGAGACCTTCGTCTCCAGGTGAAATGGAGAGACCCCTCCCTTCCAATCAGGTAGAGAGACCCCATTTTCTATCTGAAAATAGTCAAATAGAGAGACCCCTCAGGCATAGATCATCCTTCAGTTCCAATCAGGTAGATAGACTCCTCTCTTTCAGACAGGTAGAGAGACCCTTCTTTTCCAGACAGATAGACAGAACCCTCTCTGTGTGAGACAAAAAGAGCATTCTCTTTCTGTCAGATAGAGAGACCCCTCTCTCTGTGTCAGGCAGATATCATCCTTCAATTCCAGTCAGGTAGAGAGACCCCTGGCTTCCAGTCAGGTATAGAGAGACCCCTCTTTTCAAGTCAGGTAGAGAGATCCCTGCCTTCCAGTCAGGTAGAGAGGCCCCTCTCTTCCAGTCAGTAGATAGACCCCTCTCTTCCAGTCAGGAAGAGAGATGCCTCTCTTCCAGTTGGGTAGAGAGAACTTTTCTCCAAGTGTGACAGAGAGACCCCTAACTTCCAGTCCAGGTAGAGAGACCCCTCTTTTCCAGTGAGGTACAGAGACCCCTAACTCTTAGTGTCTTAGAGGGGGTCTCTCTTCGAGTCAAATAGAGAGACCCCCTGTCTTCCAGTCAGGCAGAGTTTCCCCTCTCTTCCAGTCAGGTAGACGGACTCCTCTGTACCTGGGAGACAGAGTGACTACGTATACAGCCGGTAGGGCTGATTGGCTGGCACGCAGGTACACGGACCTTAGTTAGTGTGGTAGGACATTGCAGAGCAAGCTGCTCCAGTTGTTGTTGGGTTCGTACAAGTGTCCTGCTCGTAGCGACGCTGCTTTCTCCGAATTCTGTCTGTAACTAGAACGAATACGCTACATAATTTCGGAACCCATACTTACCTATGCGCGTGTACGTACGTACTCTAGCGTCTTTGATGAAGCACGTTCTGGACCACGCGGCTGCATGCACTAGTGTAGCTGCAGCGCTGTACTTAGCTGCCTTGTTGCTTAAGTTCACCTCCCGCCTTTGTGCGCAGGTAGGCCTAGGCCTATTTGAAATGACGTTCGAATTGAAATGGTGCACACCTAGTACGGTTTGTTATTAAAACCAGTACAGCTAGCTAACTGCTGTTAAACGAACGGCGCGGTATAGCACGATTTGCGTCCAATAAAGATTCTCTGCTTTTTTTATGAACAACTCAGTGAAGCATAGGTTCGTTAGCCACGGCTTAGGGATTTTTGATAACACTGGATTTTACAATATTTGCCCATGCATCTGATGGGTCACATTCGCGCAGGCGAATGAAAAGTGCGCGCAATGATGTTGAAGAGAAGCATAGTTTAGGAGGGTGGGGCTGTGTTGTGCACAGCGGCAATGTATCACGTGAATGTGATAATTTCAATTGTGTTCACGTGAGACCTCTCGTACGCAGACCTAAACATTCATGTTCCACTTTCGTTCAATGATTCCGCGCATGCGTAAGCGCTGCCAAACTTGGGAAGTTTGTAACTTTGTTTCCAGTGGAGGAATAAATATAAAAGTTAGTTCCACAATTAGAGTACGGCTTCCTCTACAGGTCTGATAATTCAAAGTTAGCTTTTAACAATGTCAATTAACAGAAACTAATCAACTCCGTTTTAAACGTTTGGCTTCGTTAGTCACCACGCAAGATGGTAAGCTGTTCATCGACACGATTATTGTATGCTTCTTTGCATAGATTCACCGCAATTAATTTTCAATAGCTTGACTTTCAGCACGGGTTTCCCCACAAAAACCACAGATAAGATAGATCACGTGATAAGTAATTTTAATAGTTATAAAAATTAAATTTTACACACTTCCTGGGTGGGATTGAATGTTGATCAAGGCATTGGCATGTTTTTAATAAACCGATAACTAAATTTTAATAAATACACATTAATAACTTAAGCTAATGATTGGCATGATTTTTGGTTTAAACAGCATAATTTTATCATGTTCAGTTCTGGAGTTATGTCAATTCAAAGATTTTGCGCGACTTTTGGATCACCCTGTATATACGAAGGGCCATTTTGTCGTGAACTGTCCCATATATGGGACAGTTTCCGAGAAAATGATACTTCGCATATATAAATATAAAGTTATAAAAATGCCTCGTGTTTGAATCGCTATAACTCCCGAACGATAAATGATATTAACTTCCTATTTTCAACACTGCATACTACACCATTTCTCTATGGTAAAATACATTTTGGGGCCTTGCACTTGCTCCGTGCCAGTATTGCAACGTTCGATACCCCACCGGGTTCAAACCCACCATAACTTTAGGTAGGAGTAATCAATTCGCTTCAAATTCGGTTTGTAGGTAGAGAGGTCCTATACCTATCGATTTGTTCTGTTCGTTAATTTTTATGTCATCCGTTACGGAGATACAGCGGCGCAAAGTTGGTACAAGTTTCCCGCTCGAATCGCGCCGTTGTACGTGCGTGACATACCAAATTACATGAATATGCAACTAATTCCTGTGGGCTGAGACTTGGATAACTTATAGCCACACCTATATATACTGCGCTAGCTAGCTAGCTGGGTAAGTATTTAATCTATCGTCCCTGTCACAGTTGATATTCGTTATCTTCTGTGTAGATAAACGATATGCATGGTGACGTCCACTGAAGACAAGCTCGTAAGAGGTTCAATCGGCGGACGAGTTCGAGCCGGTACGGATACGACGATCGATATTCAAGATACATTCGATGAGGATGGGGAGATCGAGAACGGTAGTGACGGCGGTCATACCACTGACGATGGTGGTTGTCAGAAGTAAACAGCCGCTAAATCACTAAAGCGCCACCGGCCCCGCCCCCCACATATGGGCCCTCACTACTACATTGCAAGTCCAGACAGCAGCCCTGCAAAACCAACAGATGCAATGCAGAGCCACCAACCCGCACTACCGCCCGCCCATATCAGACCCTACACAGGAGCTACCAACTAACCAATGGGGTCAGCCTCCACAGTACAAGTAAGATGCCAGTGGAGATGCCGCCCTCACACTACAAGTAGTCCCCATAAAGTACTGTACGTACACCCGCCCCTCTCCAAACAGTGGAACCATAAGCCAGTGCTCCACACACTGAAACCAGCCACCTGGACCAATGGGGTCAGCTCCCTCACCGCTGCAAGTGGACAGTATCATTGGACCATTAATGCAAGGGAACTTAATAGCCACACGATACAAGTGAACTAACATTTAATACCTCCCGCACACTGCAAGTACTGGAGCCACCATCTCTCTTACAGATGGGGTTACCAGATCCTGCACTGCCAGCAGGGGTGCCCACACAAGCTGGGGTCAATACAATGTAGGTATGATGCCAATGGAGATGCCAGCCGTAACATTACAAGCAATTAAATTTTAGGGGAAGCCACGAACTACATATGCACTGAACGTACACCCGCCCTTTCGCTGCAAGTGCCCCACAAACTGGGACCAGCCCCCACGGCCCTCCTGCCCACTGACCTGTCCTTCACTGCAGGTAGAGTCAACGGCCCAGGGACAAATGGGGTCAGCTCCCTCACTGCAAGCAGACAGTAACATTGTAACTATTAATGCATGTGAACTTAAAAGCCCACACTGCATTCCAGTTAGCACCAGTGGAGCCATATTCCAGATGGAGTTATCAGACTGCCAGCAGGGAAGCCACCAGCTGCTAAACTCCCCGGGGTCATTGGGGGGTCCCACAATAATGCATACTGGTGCATGGAGACGTCAGGCCTCACACTGCAAGTGGAAATGGCACCCCGCACAATTTTAGGGAGCCACGAACTGGAGCCACACATGCCCCCACTATCTATGGAACCATTCACCCTCACTTAGCAGCTCCCACATATGACACCCTATCTCCCACTACCTATTCTTCACTGCAAGTTTCAGCAGCCTTCTCAGCCTTCTCACTACAAGTGCAATCCATACCAGTGACCATTCACTGCAAGTTCAAGGGGCCAATGGTCACACATCAAAACCACCATCCCCCATTGATCACTGCAAGTGAACTCAACAACCGCACAATGCAAGTGAATTTCCATTAAATGTAAATGCCTCCACACTGCAAGTAGTGGAGCCACCAGCTCTGTTACAGATGGGGTTACCAGACCCTGCATTTGGTCAATGCCAGCAGGGGTGCCCACACAAGCTGGGGTCAGTAGGTATATGATGCCAGTGGAGATGCCAACCCTCACACTACAACCCATGAACTACATGTACTGTGCGTACACCAGACCTGCCCCTCTCCAAAAACTACCAATGGAACCATTAGGCCTCCTGCCTTGCACTACCTATCCTTCACTGCACGTTGAGTCAACATACGGCCCAGGGACCAATGGCGTCAGCTCCCTCACTGCAAGCGGACAGTATCATTGGAATCATGAATGCAAGTGAACTAATAGCCCCACACTGCAGGTCCGGTTAGCACCAGCGGTTATCGGTCTGTCAGCAAAGGAGCCACCAGCTGCCAAACACCCCAGGGTCATTGGGGCCCCCAGAATAATCATGCTGGTGGAAACTCACAACAGTGGAATTGGAATTGGTACCCCCACAATATTAGGGGAACCATGAACTGGAGCCCCCCGCTATCCATGGAACCATTAGCCCTCACTTAGCAGGAGTACCTCCCACTACATGTACCTATCCTTCACTGCATGTTTCATCAGCCAAGATTACCAGCCGTATCACTACAAGTGCATCATACCCATGAACATTTACCACAGGTTTAGGGGGCCAATGTGACTACTGGAGCCATTCTCACACATTAGAACCACCATCCCCCATAACTGCAAGTGAACTTAACAGCCGCACAAGACAAGTGAACTTACATTTAATGCCTACAAACTGTTACCAGTAGAGCCACCAGCTGCCACATTACCGGTCCTCACAAAACTAGACCCCATCATGAGGAGTGGAACCACACATGCAATGGAGCCATTAGCTCTCCCTGCATGTGGACTAGCTTACATGGTGCAGGCCCCAAACACTGGGGCCAGCCACAATGGCCCCCTATCCGCTTAACCTCACACAGTACAACCACCAGCTCCTCACTGCAAATGGAACCACCAGACCCACTACCTGTGAAACCATTAACCCCCTACCTGTGAAACTGGTCATTAACCCCCACACTACAAGAGGACTTACACTGTCAGGAGAACCATCAACTACTAGTGGAGCTACCAGCCCGCATTGGACAAATGGGAACACCATGCACCACTGAAGCAGCCTCCGTTTGTAGAGTGTACATGTATACGTTTTGAACACATTTTGTGTTGTACAGTAGATCTGAACTAAATGTTTGTGCATGTACCGAGGCATGTACAGAGTTATTTTATCTGGGGTGGAAGTGAAGCCCATGCTGTTAGTGGTGAATATATTTACCAGCCCTATCGGTACTGATTGCGGGTGGTCTGCACCCGTGGTTGGTTTATATACACAAGCAGAGAGCTTTTTGGAAGGAAAAAAAAAAGAATAAAACCCCCTACAGCTGGGAACTACATGTAGTGCTTTACATTGTTGAGGTACACGTAGCAAAACATGTAAGTTCCATTTTGGATGTGTGGCACGGTGAAGACATCAGAATTCATGACCACACAAGTGAAGTTGGTGGTCATGAATTCCAATGTCTTCACCGTGCCAAATTATAGCTGTGACTGCGCATGCAATTTATGTGACATTCTAAGTGGCACTTACAAGTTTTGCAACTTGTACATGTATCTCAGCACTACACAGTTCCCAGTAGGCTTTTTCTTTTCCGGCAAAAAGCCTTCTGCTTGTCTATATAAACCAACCACGGGTGCAGACCACCCGCAATCAGTACCGATAGGGCTGGTAACTATATTCACCACTAACAGCATGGATAAAAATAACTCTGTACATGCCTCGGTACATGCACAAACGTTTAGTTCAGATCTACAACACAAAATGTGTTCAAAACGTATACATGTACACTCTACAAACGGAGGCTGCTTCAGTGGTGCATGGTGTTCCCATTTGTCCAATGCGGGCTGGTAGCTCCACTAGTAGTTGATGGTTCCCCTGACAGTGTAAGTTCTCTTGTAGTGTGGGGGTTAATGACCAGTTTCACAGGTAGGGGGTTAATGGTTTCACAGGTAGTGGGTCTGGTGGTTCCATTTGCAGTGAGGAGCTGGTGATTGTACTGTGTGGGGTTAAGCGGATAGGGGGTCATTGTGGCTGGTCCAAGTGTTTGGGGCCTACACCATGTAAGTCCACATGCAGTGAGAGCTAATGGCTCCATTGCATGTGTGGTTCCACTCCTCATGATGGGGTCTAGTTTGTGAGGACTGGTAATGTGGCAGCTGGTGGCTCCCCTGCAGGCAGTCTGATTACTCCATACGTAAGAGGGCTGTTGGGGGTGGGTGCTGGGTGAATCTGGTTCCACTGGTATTGTGTGTTTGCAGTGAGAGGGCTAGTGAGTGAGGGATGGCATTGGACGTTCACTCCTGGATCTCGGATACAACTTGCAGTAAAGGATAGGTAGTGAGAGACAGGGCCGTGGGAGCTAGCCCCGTATGTGGGGGCTGCTAAGTGAGGGCTAATGGTTCCTTGGGCATGTGTGACTCCAGTTGATGGCTCCCCTAATATTGTGTGGGGTGCCGAATTCCTATTGCCGTGTGAGAGCTGGAGTCTCCACCAACATGCATTATTGTGGGGGGCCCCCAACGACCCTGCAGAGGGTTTTAGCAGCTGGTGTCTCCCTTGCTGGACAGGTGCTAACTGGACTTGTTGTGTGGGGCTATTAAGTTCACTTGCAATAATGTGTGTGTCTGCTTGTAGTGAGGGAGCTGACCCCTGGGCCATTAACTCAACATGCAGTGAAGGGGCAGGAAGGCCGTGGGGGCGGTCCCAGTGTAGGGTAGTTGCAGTGAGGACTAATGGTTCAAATGGTAGTGTTTGGAGAGGGGCGGGTGTATGTTCAGTGCATGTAGTTCATGGCTTCCCCTGAAATTTGGGGACTACTTGTAGTGCGATGGCTGGCATCTCCACTGGCATATACATATTGACCCCAGCTTATGTGGGCAGTGCAGGTCTGGTAACCCCATCTGTGAGAGAGCTGGTGGCTCTACTATTAGCAGTGTGTAGGCATTAAATGTAAGTTCACTTGTCTTGTGTGGCTGTTAAGTTCACTTGCAGTTATGGGGGATGGTGGTTCTAATGTGTAAGAATGGCTCCAGTGGTCACATTGGCCCCTTGAACCTGCGGTAAATGTTCACGGGTATGGTGCACTTGTAGTGATACGGCTGGTAATCTTGACTGATGAAACATGCAGTGAAGGATAGGTACATGTAGTGGGAGGTACTCCTGCTAAGTGAGGGCTAATGGTTCCATGGATAGCGGGGGGCTCCAGTTCATGGTTCCCCTAATATTGTGGGGGTACCAACTCCAATTCCACGGTTGTGAGTTTCCACCAGCATGATTATTCTGGGGGCCCCAATGACCCTGGGGTGTTTGGCAGCTGGTGGCTCCTTTGCTGACAGACCGATAACCGCTGGTGCTAACCGGACCTGCAGTGTGGGGCTATTAAGTTCACTTGCATTAATGATTCCAATGATACTGTCTACTTGGGAGCTGACGCCATTGGTCCCTGGGCCGTATGTTGACTCAACGTGCAGTGAAGGACAGGAGTGCAGGGCAGGAGGCCTAATGGTTCCATTGGTAGTGTTACCTGAGAGGAGCAGGTGTACGCACAGTACATGTCGTTCATGGGTTGTAGTGTGAGGGTTGGCATCTCCACTGGCATCATATACCTACTGACCCCAGCTTGTATGGGCACCCCTGCTGGAGCTGGTGGCTCCACTACTTGCAGTGTGGAGTGTGGAGGCATTTACATTTAATGGAAATTCACTTGCATTGTGCAGCTGTTGAGTTCACTTGCAGTGATCAATGGGGGATGGTGGTTTTGATGTGTGACCATTGGCCCCTTGAACTTGCAGTGAATGGTCACTGGTATGGACTGCACTTGTAGTGTGTGGGAGGGTGAATGGTTCCATAGATAGTGGGAGCATGTGTGGCTTCCAGTTCGTGGCTTCCTAAAATTGTGCGGGGTGCCATTTCCACTTGCAGTGTGAGGCCTGACGTCTCCATGCACAAGTATGCATTATTGTGGGACCCCCCAATGACCCCGGGGAGTTTAGCAGCTGGTGGCTTCCCTGCTGGCAGTCTGATAACTCCATCTGGAATATGGCTCCACTGGTGCTAACTGGAATGCAGTGTGGGCTTTTAAGTTTACTTGCATTAATAGTTTCAATGTTACTGTCTGCTTGCAGTGAGGGAGCTGACCCCATTTGTCCCTAGGCCGTTGACTAAACCTGCAGTGAAGGACAGGTAGTGGGCAGGAGGGCCGTGGGGGCTGGTCCCAGTGTGTGGGGCACTTGCAGTGAAAGGGCGGGTGTACGTTCAGTGCATATGTAGTTCATGGCTTCCCCTGAAATTTGGGGACTGCTTAATTGCTTGTAGTGTGATGGCTGGCATCTCCATTGGCATCATACCTACATTGTATTGACCCCAGCTTGTGTGGGCACCCCTGCTGGCAGTGCAGGGTCTGGTAACCCCATCTGTAAAAGAGATGGTGGCTCCAGTACTTGCAGTCTGCGAGAGGTATTAAATGTTAGTTCACTTGTATCGTGTGGCTATTAAGTTCACTTGCATTAATGGGTCCAATGATACTGTCCACTTGCAGTGTGGGAGCTGACCCCATTGGTCCAGGTGGCTGGTCTCAATGTGTGGAGCACTTGCAGTGAGGGCTTATGGTTCCACTGTTTGGAGAGGGGCGGGTGTATGTACAGTACTTTATGGGGACTACTTGTAGTGTGAGGGCGGCATCTCCACTGGCATCTATTGACCCCTGCTTGTGAGGGCTCCCCTACTGGCAGTGCTGGGTCTGGTAACCCCATCCGTAAGAGAGCTGGTGTCTCCACTACTTGCAGTGTGGAGGTATTATTTTGTAAGTTTGCAAGGCTGTAGTGATGGGGACTGGTGGTTTTGCTGTGTGCGGATGGCTCCATTGGCCCCATGAACTTGCAGAGAATAATCAATAGTGGAGGTGGGGAGGGGGCTGGACCAATGGGGTTCTGCTTACATGCACATGTAAGGCCATTTGCAGTGAGGGCTAATACATGTAGTTCCACTGGTAGTGTTGGGAGGGGGCATGTGTGACTTCCCTTGGTACATGTACATGCAATTCATGGCTACCCTGAAATTGTGAGGGCTGCCAACTTCATTTGCAGCGAGAGGGTTAGTATAAGTATCTCTACTTGTACTGTGGAGGCTGACCCCATTGGTTAGTTGGTAGCTCCTGTGTAGGGTCTGATATGGGCGGGTGGTTCCATAGGTAGTGCGGGTTGGTGGCTCTGCATGGCATCTGTTGGTTTTGCGGGGCTGCTGTCTGGACTTGCAATGTAGTAGTGAGGGCCCATATGTGGGGGGCGGGGCCGGTGGCTCTTTAGTGATTTAGCGGCTGTTTACTTCCTACAACCACCATCGTCAGTGGTATGACCGCCGTCACTACCGTTCTCGATCTCTCCATCCTCATCGAATGTATCTTGAATATCGATCGTCGTATCCGTACCGGCTCGAACTCGTCTGCCGATTGAACCTCTTACGAGCTTGTCTTCAGTGGACGTCACCATGCATATCGTTTATCTACACAGAAGATAACGAATATCAACTGTGACAGGGACGATAGATTAAATACTTACCCAGCTAGCTAGCGCAGTATATATAGGTGTGGCTATAAGTTATCCAAGTCTCAGCCCACAGGAAGTAGTTGCATATTCATGTAATTTGGTATGGAAGCGGTTCACGCACGTAGAACGGCGCGATTCTTGCGGGAAACGTGTACCAACTTTGCGCCGCTGTATCTCCGCAACGGATGACATAAAAATTAACGAACAGAACAAATCGATAGGTATAGGACCTCTCTACCTACAAACCGAATTTGAAGCGAATTGATTACTCCTACCTAAAGTTATGGTGGGTTTGAACCCGGTGGGGTATCGAAAGTTGCAATACTGGCACGGAGCAAGTGCAAGACCCCAAAATGTATTTTACCATAGAGAAATGATGTAGTATAAAGTTTTGAAAATAGGAAGTTAATATCATTTATCGTTCGGGAGTTATAGCGATTCAAACGCGAGGCATTTTTATAACTTTATATTTATATATGCGAAGTATCATTTTCTCGGAAACTGTCCCATATATATAATAATAATTATATATATATGGGACAGTCTCCGCGAAAACTGCCCTTCGCATATAAATATAAAATGTTATAAAAATGCTTCTCTTTTGAATCGATATATCTTCCGAACGGTTAAAGCTATCAACATCCTATTTTCAACACTTCATACCACACCATTTCGCTATGGTAAAAAACATTTTGGGGTCTTGCACTAGCTCCTTGCCAGTATTGCAACGTTCGATACCCCACCGGGTTCAAACCCGCCATAACTTTCTGCAGAAGTAATCAAATCGCTTCAAATTCAGTTTGTAGGTGGAGAGTTCCTATATCTATCTATTTGTTCTGTTCGATAATTTTTATGCAATCCGTTACGGAGATATAGTTGAACAAACTACGTGCACATTTTCGCGCTCGTTTCGCGCCAAGTATTTGGGCAAATTGCGCTCCGCTCAATGTATGGGGAGGCGGGGATTATTACATTGGCGCGAATCAAGCGGGAAAACGTGCACGTAGTTTGTTCAACTGTATCTCCGTAACGGATGGCATAAAAATTAACGAACATGACAAATCGATAGGTATAGGACCTCTCTACCTAGAAACCGAATTTGAAGCGATTTGATTACTCCTACAGAAAGTTATGGTGGATTTGAACCCGGTGGGGTATCGAACGTTGCAATACTGGCAAGGAGCAATTGCAAGATCCTAAAAAGAACTCTACCATAGAGAAATGGTGTGGTATGAAGTGTTGAAAATAGGATGTTGATAGCGTTAACTGTTCGGAAGATATAGCGATTCAAACGAGAAGCATTTATATAACATTTTATATATATATGCGAAGGGCAGTTTTCGCGGAGACTGTCCCATATATATATATATATATGGGACAGTATCCGCGAAACTTTCGTACGTTTTATAACATTATAAAACAATAGTGTAATAACGTTTGAATCACTATATCTTCCGAACGTTAAGCGTTATTGACATTCTATTTTCAGCACTTCATACTACACCATTTCTCTATGACAAAATACATTTTGGAGTCTTGCAGTTGCTCCGTACCAGCATTGCAACGTTCGATACCCCACCGGGTTCAAAGCCACCATAACTTTCGATAGGAGCAATCAAATCGCTTCAAATTCGGTTTGTAGGTAGAGAGGTCCTATACCTATCTACTTGTTCTGTTCGTTAATTTTTATGCCATCCGTTACAGAGATACAGTTGAGCAAACTACGTGTGCGTTTTCCCGCTTGATTCGCGCCAATGATATAACCACCGCCTCCCCATACATTGAGCGAGAAGCGATTTGCCCAAATCATTGGCGCGAATCAAGCGGGAAAAAATGCACGTAGTTTGTTCAACTGTATCTCCATAACGGATGATATAAAAATTAACGAACAGAACAAATCGATAGGTATAGGACCTCTCTACCTACAAACCGAATTTGAAGCGATTTGATTGCTCCTATCGAAAGTTATGGCGGGTTTGAACCCGGTGGGGTATCGAACGTTGCAATGCTGACAAGGAGCAAGTGCAAGACTCCAAAATGTATTTTGTCATAGAGAAATGGTGTAGTATAAAGTGTTGAAAATAGGATGTCAATAATTTTACCGTTCGGAAGATATAGCGATTCAAACGTTATAACACTATTATCTTAATTGGGACAGTTTCCGAGAAAACTTCCTATGTTTTATAACATTATAAAATAATTGTGTTATAACGTTTGAATCGCTATATAGTCCGAACGGTAAAGGCTATCGACTTCTTATTTTCATGACTTTATACTACACCATTTCTCTATGGTGAAATACATTTTGGTGTCTTGCACTTGCTCCGTGCCAGCATTGCAACGTTCTATACCCCACCTGGTTCAAACCCAACATAACTTTCTGTACGAGTAATCAAATCGCTTCAAATTCGGTTTGTAGATAGAGAGGTCCTATACCTATCTATTTATTCTGTTCGTTAATTTTTATGCCATCCGTTACGGAGATACAGTTGAACAAACTACGTGCACTTTTTCCCGCTCGATTCGCGCCAATGATTTGGGCAAATCGCGTCCCGTTCAATGTATGGGAGGCGGTGATTATATCACTGGCGCGTATCGAGCGGGAAAAAGTGCACATAGTTTGATCAACTGTATCTCCGTAACGGATAGTACAAAAATTAACGAACAGAACAAATAGATAGGTATAGGACCTCACTATCTACAAACCGAATTTGAAGCAATTTGATTACTCCTACAGAAAGTTATGTTGGGTTTGAACCAGGTGGGGTATCAAACGTTGCAATGCTGGCACGGAGCAAGTGCAAGACACCAAAATGTATTTCACCATAGAGCAATGGTGTAGTATGAAGTGTTGAAAATAGGAAGCCGATAACCTTTACCGTTCGGACTATATAGCGATTCAAACGTTATAACACAATTATTTTATATTGTTATAAAACATAGGAAGTTTTCTCGGAAACTGTCCCTTATAATGATATAAAACGTACGAAATTTTCGCGGATACTGTCCCATATGTTGCTAAATATACGAATAATATTTGTATCTCCAATCCCTTGTTCCCTTCCTTTTTACACCACCATTACTTGTTCCATTCATTTTGCTGGTATTTATACGTAAATCTTGGTAAATGTATTCCAAAATGCTAATCCGCGGTCGTAATAGAGCAACTGATTCTTACCTTGATTGGTACATTAGTATTAGTACTTATCACAGTTGTATGCACCTTGCTGCAAGCTTTTAGAGACAGCAAACAGGCTGACAGACCATCGCAACTACGGTAAATTTTAACTGAGTGCCTCAAATAGCAACGAAACTAAGCCGCATGTATAAATCAACGTACAATGCACCATTGAGTTTAAAATCTGCAGAACCACAATAGCCTGGAAACCAGTTATTAGTGTTGATTGCCTTACAGTTGAGAACATCACACTTGGCCTAAAAAAATTTTTCATGTGTTCTCTCTTTGATTGTGATTATATCTCCAACTGTAAAAGGTGAAGATAAAAAAATTATGCACTTGTATTAAATATATACTTAGCAATGTGAACTTGAAAAATGAAATTATTTATTGATGTATGTTATTTGATAATAAACTATTCAGTGACACCCCTCCAAAACAACTTCTTCGTTGATTTTCTTCCTGAAAATGGAATGGTTTTCAACAAAATTAGGTTTATAGATACTTCATCACTGTCTTTAGCTTTTCAGTCTTACGCGTCCAACTTTCGATCAATCGTTACAGTTTAAAACACCAAAATGTAGTATTTTCGTTACCTTTTTTGTTCGTCAATTTGTGCTAACCAGCAAGTGCGGAATCGCTCCAAATTTTCAATGTATAGCGAGCGATACATTTGATATAGAATCAGCCTCCTTAGGTACTTGTACCGTTCCAACGCAACATACAAAAACAGCTCAAAGTTGAAAGCAGCTTGGCAACGTCGCCATTTTGAGATATTTACTATGAATATAATCAATTAGTTAATAAATTATCGATGCTATTGTGATGAGGGCGGTGCAGACGACGTTGTTTTGGACGGTGGGAACGGTTCTTTTCTGCTCACTTTGTCCTGGGCTTGAACTCCAGGTACGCAAAGCAAGGATCTTTGCATCGGAGTCGGTAAGATCAATTCAGGCATAAATTCAGAAAAGGCATCCAGTTGATCTGTAGATGCATCTTTTATAGTCAACTTACTCCTTCTCTTCCTTTTCTCCGCCCGCTTGTCTTTGGTAATTCCGGTTGTGTGATTTTCTCGCGGAGATTTCCTTTTCTTCTTAAGTTCTGCCCACGCAGATATAGCTTCCACACTAGCACGCCTAGAGCTGCGCTTGCTACTTGAAGCTTCCTCTGATTGGTTCTGAAAAGAACCGTTCTCACCGTCCAAAACGACGTTGTCTGCACCGCCCTCATCACAATAGCATCGATAATTTATTAACTAATTGATTATTTCATAGTAAAAATCTCCAAATGGCGACGTTGCCAAGCTGCTTTCAACTTTGAGCTGTTTTTGTATGTTGCGTTGGAACGGTACAAGTACCTAAGGAGGCTGATTCTATATCAAATGTATCGCTCGCTATATATTGAAAATTTGGAGCGATTCCGCACTTGCTGGAGAGCACAAATTGACGAACAAAAAAGGTAACGAAAATGCTACATTTTGGTGCTTTAAACTGTAACGATTGATCGAAAGTTGGACGCGTAAGACTGAAAAGCTAAAGACAGTGATGAAGTATCTATAAACCTAATTTTGTTGAAAACCATTCCATTTTCAGGAAGAAAATCAACGAAGAAGTTGTTTTGGAGGGGTGTCACTGAATAGTTTATTATCAAATAACATATACATCAATAAATAATTTCATTTTTCAAGTTCACATTGCTAAGTATATATTTAATACAAGTGCATAATTTTTTTATCTTCAGCTTTTATAGTTGGTGATATAATCACAATCAAAGAGAGAACACATGGAAAAAAATTTTAGGCCAAGTGTGATGTTCTCAACTGTAGTTTCTAATCCCCCTAGCCTACTTGTACAATCTGTGGGAAAATTGGAATGTGTACAAAAAATTTTTCGCCAGGCTGAATACTTGAAGTAGGCCATCTGCCGGAATGACTGTGATGATGGTAAATTTTTAGGCCGTTCCAAATGTGATTATTGTTTCCCGTTCGGACCTTTTACCAAAACCCATGCGGTTATTATCCATTATTTATATGGTTCCACTGGTAGTGTTTGGAGAGGGGCAGGAGTACATATATGTAGTTCATGGCTTCCACTGAAATTTGGGGAATACATGCATGACTATGTACTTGTAGTGCGAGGGTTGATATCTCCACTGGCCCCTGCGTGTATGCATGGGCACCCCTGCTGGCAGTGCAGGGTCTCGTAACCTCATCTGTACGAGAGGTGGCTGCTCCGATCCTGTGTGGGAGGTATTAAAAGTTCACTTGTATGGTGCTATTAACGGTTCCAGTGATACTGTTTGCTTGCAGTGAGAGAGCTAGCTGACCCCATGCATTGGTTACTGGGCCATTGACTCAACATGCAGTGAAGGACAGGTAGTGGGCAGGGTGGCCGTGGAGGCTGTGTGGGGCACTTGCAGTGAGGGCTAATGGTTCCACTGGGGATGGCTCCATTGGCCCCTTGAACTTGCAGTGAACGATCAATGGTGCATGGGGGCCTGCAGCTGTCCGCCACGTACGTAACACAATGGGGGGACCTCCTTGTAAGAAGCAGTATAAGTTCTTCCAAACGTACTTACTCCGAAAGATATCGGCAGAAACTTCTACGATGAGTCTAATGATAATGTGTTTTGCCATACGTGTATGCGAGCAGTATTTGGGGGTGAATTATTAAAGAACTGCCCGAAACAAAGATCCAGCTTGCTAAGTGGAGAATTCCACTAAATTTTACAGTGCTTTTCAAAGCCTTGACGAATGTGAAAAGGGCCTAAATTTCGGAGATTTAAACTGATCATGATCTTGTGGTCAATCCCCCGGCTACTACTAAATGCAGTTACTGTGTTAGTTACATATCTTTTTCGACAGCTCGTCGTCTGAAAATGTGGCTTTGTTCAAGCATGAATCAAAATTAGATTCAATTCAATACTCATATAACATAGCTACTATCATGATTCATAGCGACAGAACAGCTAATTTTGACCTGGAAGAAGTTGCCTCTGAGAAAGCGATATTTTAGTAGGATCGATCGATATTATTATTATGCATGTATATATTTGTATGCGCAATTCTATATAACTTTACATGCAGGGACTCCAGGGAGGTGCGAGGGAATATTAGATCGCAATTTATATATCTTAATTTCTGCCCCCCCCCCCCCCCCCCCCCACCCACTTATATAATATAATACTCTCCGCGGCCGGGCACTGGGTTAATTAGTATAGTGTCTCCACTGGTATATATTATATTGCGGAGGCTGACCCCCATTGTAGCTCCTGTGTAGGGTCTGATATGGACGGGTGGTTCCATAGGTAGTGCGGCCGGGTTGGTGGCTCTGCATGGCATCTGTTGGTTTCATGCGGGGCTGCTGTCTGGACATGCAATGCTAGTGAGGGGGCTAGCTGACGTGGGGGTGGGGCTAGTAGCTCCTTTAGTAATTTCTGTTTACTCCCTACAACCACCATCGTCAGTGGTATGGCCGCCATCACTACAGTTCTCAACCTCGATCCCGATCGTCGCAGTATCCGTACCGCTCGAACTCGTCCGCGGATTGAAACTCTTACGAGCTTGTCTTCTGTCATGCAGACTGATGCAGTAGATCGTTTATCTATTACACAGCCGGAAGATAACGAATAACAACTGTGCAAGGCCGTAGACAATGCAACGGGGTGCTTGGGGGTGCTTCATTTTTTGGAGATCTTTATAAAAACACGGCAGTCTACATGTATACCATATGCATCTACGTACCTGTTATTGGAGATTGTTAGCTAGCCTAGAGTTCTACGAATTAATGTGCTTCTGCATAGATGGTCGTATATATATACATACATGCATATGCATATACTCAACGTGTCCTGCTACTGAGAGGGGGACACTGAGTCAACCCATGCAAATGTAATTTAGCGTACTTCTGGTTAGTCACAACATTCTACATGCAACACGCATGGTACTGTCCGTATACAATGCGCATATAAGTTGGTTGCTAGCTAACCACACTCCGTCTATATAGTTAAAATCAAAGCTAGATATGTCTACATGGTCGCGTCCCAAAAATACTTTGCATTTGGTAAACACCTATATGACAGGGCGTGATGCATGGATCACGGATGTTGTGCGCATGTGATGGAAAGCATATACGAATACGACTGTAGGTTCAAATCGCATGCATGCATTTGGCAAACCCAATCCAAAATGACTGCATGGTTCAAACTTCAAACCAAAAGACATTTTGAAGTAAAAATCTTGAAGAGAAAAAAAGGAATACTGAGCCTAAAGCAGAAAAGTGAGCAAATAAACAGTTAATACCAATAACGTGTAATAATGATTTATTTTGAAGGTCAAGGATGGCTACTTCCAGCTTTTGCTTCACTTGCCATATGAAAATGTGTTTTTAATGTGTGACGACAACAGTGCAACAGTTGTTTTACACTTTTACCACAGTGCATCACTGATGTATCTTTCATTTAAAGACATTCAGAGAATTCTCCCAAAATCTTTAACATTTTTTTATTTAGACCAAGATTAGAGCCATCATGCAGAGCAATTTATACAGCACCAAACAATTCTACTTAATATGGAATTGTGTTTACTGATCTTTGGAGGATTTATAACTTGCAATGATAGTTCAGTCAATGTTCTAGCTAGCTGCAAGTCTGAAGTAAAGTCAATAAATAATATAGATGCACTACTATACGTGTATAAAAGTATATGCTTTCAAATTGGCAATGCTAAGCCCACCTTTAGTACTTTCAAAAAGCTAACTCATCTTTTTTGAACTGATTTTGACTGGCATGCATCATTTGCTAAATTGAAAATGCAAGCATGCAATATAATAGTTTTCTTATTCCTCTTTTCCTCCTGCAAAGGTGCGGTTCAAGCTAAACTGGCATCTCATTTTAGCTCACTGCAGTGCATAGTGCAGTGATACAGAAAATTAAGAGGAGGCGCTATTGGTGATGAATCTGAAAACTGATGAGGAAGTCAATGAGTTACTGAATTAATGCCACTTAACTAAATTAATGCATGCTGGCTGCTGGCTAGCTCTATATAATCTCATATAATCATACTTGTATGAAACAATTATATAAACACATATACAAATTGTATTCATTTCTGTGTGTACTGATGTTATTCAGTTCCACACTTAAAACAATGTTCAATTGGCCTCGATACATTTCTACAATTTCTTTGGAAAGCTGTGATGTCTTTGCAAATATCTTACATTTTAAATGAATGGAAAATCCAACTTGTACGTACATGTACGTCCATTGTGCATATAAATAGCCCGCACATTAATTTCTCACACTTGGTTGTAAAGAAACCCTTCCATTTTCCAAATCACCCATGCACCCCACCTGTACCCCTACGCCAATTAAATGGCAGTCAATAGTGTGGACGCACCCCCAATCCGGATCGAGGTTGAAACGCCTTAATATAGGATATTACGAACATTGTATAATTGGAACAGTTGCTCTAAAAAGTTACCGTGCTCGTATTTTCCTAAAGATGACGCAGGACGCGTACTTTGACCCTGAGAAGCTCAAGTACGACAACTTCGACGCAAGGAGCTACCTTGAGCACTACTACAGCAGCCCCTCTGGCTTCGAAGGTATGATGAAGCAGCTAGTGAAGTTCTACTCTTCCTTCCCGGACGACAGCCTGACTGTTCTCAACTACGCAGGAGGCCCCTCCATTGAACCTCTCATCTTCGCCGCCGACAAGGCCAGAGAATATGTCCACGCAGATTATGCCCAGAGTAGTAGAGAAGAAGTTTGTGATTGGGTTAGAAACCATCCTGGCGCATTCGACTGGACAAATCACACCATGCTTTGCCTTCAACTGGAAGGCAAGGCGGCATGCGCAGCGTTTTTAAGGCTTCGGCCTTTTGTGCGTTGAAGTGATAGACGGTGCTTACAGTGGGCCGTTCGATGTTGTCCATTGTATCGGATGCATGGACTTGTGTCCTTCGTACGCCGCCTTCACCGCCGCAGTAAGGAAGCTCTCGGCCCTGGTTAACAATGGAGGTTTTCTGCATCTCGAAATGGGCGTGGACACAGAAGTGAGCTCCATTCAGGATACGTACACGGTCGGTGACACTGTATACGCAAAGCGACTGCACGTCACCAAAGAGGGTGTCATCGATGCTCTACGTTTGGCGGGCATCACTCCAACTCTCGTGTACGAATACATCGAAGACAACGAAGCAAGTGCCGGTTACAAGGATCATATTCTCATGTTATTTGGACAGAAACCAAGGCTTAATTTTTAGATTACACCCGTGCAGGAAGGCGTAAATAAGTGCATGTATTGTAAGTTATTTGTAACTTAGTATGCTGAATTTTAGCATTGTTTTTAAAAGGTGGGAGAAGACAGAATGGGATGTGTTAAAAACATTCATGCTCATTGACGGTTAACAATGGACTACATGCTGTACCCATCGCACTATTAGATCACATAGAGTACCACTTGAGCCAAATACCCGGTCTCAATGTAGTTAAGGCATGGGACACAATTTTACGCGCACGCCCCGTACGTTTCTTGGTAACAACATTGAATTACATCATTCCAGGTTGTTGCAGGCGCGCCGTGCGCGATATACAGATGGAAAACCATTTCTCCATTATGATGTACAAGCGATACGTTTCTTATAAGCATATATGCGGAGCGGCACTCCGTCTAGTTTCTACAGTGACCGGATTGGTTACGATAACTATCGATACCGCGCCGACCGCGTTTTAAGGTTAGATAGACGGTGATAGACGCCCGCCACCGGGTCTAAATATAAATATTGCTACTTCATTCACACTATCGTGGTTGCAGACCCTTCTTTCACGTCAGTGTGAGCACGGTGTTACTATTAACTCTCCAATTTTCTTTTTAAATCAGCAGTACATTAAGCCTTTGTATAAGTGAAGCCAGTACAGCCCTGGAGGGTTTGGCCAGTGCGTGAGGTAGAATGGGGTTAGGTACACATTTCCAGCAGAGAACAGTTTCTGAGGGTGTGGCCTGTATGTGGGTTAACAGTCCTTGTGGGTGTGACCTGTATATGAGGACTTGTATGTGAGGCTGAAAAGGGTTAAGCACACAGCAGCAGAGCAGAGTCCTTGTGGGTGTGACCTGTATGTGAGGTAGGAAAGGTTAACCACACAGCGGCAGAGCAGAGTCCTTGTGGGTGTGAGGCAGAAAAGGGTTAAGCGCACTGCAGCAGAGCAGAGTCCTTGTGAGTGTGACCTGTATGCGAGGCAGAAAAGGGTTAACCGCATTGCGGCAGAGAAGAGTCCTTGTGGGTGTGACCTGTATGTGAGGCAGAAAAGGGTTAGCCGCATTGCGGCAGAGAAGAGTCCTTGTGGGTGTGACCTGTATGTGAGGACTTGTATGTGAGGCAGAAAAGGGTTCAGCGCACTACGGCAGAGCAGAGTCCTTGTGGGTGTGACCTCTATGTGAGGCAGAAAAGGGTTAACCGCATTGCGGCAGTGCAGAGTCCTTGTGGGTGTGACCTCTATGTGAGGCAGGAAAGGATTAAGCGCACTGTGGCAGAGAAGAGTCCTTGTGGGTGTGACCTGTATGTGAGGACCTGTGTGTGAGGCAGGAAAGGGTTAAGTGCATTGCGGCAGAGCAGAGTCCTTGTGGGTGTGACCTGTATGAGAGGCAGGAAAGGGTTAGCCGCACAGCGGCAGAGCAGAGTCCTTGTGGGTGTGACCTGTATGTGAGGCAGTGAAGGGTTAACCGCACAGCTACAGAGCAGAATCCTTGTGGGTGTGACCTGTAAGTGAGACCTGTATGTGAGGCAGTAAAGGGTAAACCGCATTGCGGCAGAGCAGAGTCCTTGTGAGTGTGACCTGTATGTGAGGCAGAAAAGGGTTAACCGCACAGCGGCAGAGAAGAGTCCTTGTGGTTGTGACCTCTATGTGAGGACCTGTATGTGAGGCAGTAAAGGGTAAACCGCATTGCGGCAGTGCAGAGTCCTTGTGGGTGTGACCTCTATGTGAAGCAGGAAAGGGTTAAGCGCACTGCGGCAGAGCAGAGTCCTTGTGGGTGTGACCTCTATGTGAGGACCTGTATGTGAGGCAGAAAAGGGTTAAGCGCACTGCGGCAGAGCAGAGTCCTTGTGGGTGTGACCAGTGTGAGGCAGGAAAGGGTTAAGCACATTGCGGCAGAGCAGAGTCCTTGTGGGTGTGACCTGTATGTGAGGCAGAAAAGGGTTAACCGCACAGCGGCAGAGCAGAGTCCTTGTGGGTGTGACCTGTATGTGAGGCAGTGAAGGGTTAACCGCACAGCTACAGAGCAGAATCCTTGTGGGTGTGACCTGTATGTGAGGACCTGTACGTGAGGCAGTAAAGGGTAAACCGCATTGCGGCAGAGCAGAGTCCTTGTGGGTGTGACCTCTATGTGAGGCAGGAAAGGGTTAAGCGCACTGCGGCAGAGCAGAGTCCTTGCGGGTGTGACCTGTATGTGAGGACCTGTATGTGAGGCAGTAAAGGGTTAACCGCACTGCGGCACAGCAGAGTCCTTGTGGGTGTTACCTGTATGTGAGGCAGAAAAGGGTTAAGCACACTACAGCAGAGCAGAGTCCTTGTGGGTGTGACCTGTATGTGAGGACCTGTATGTGAGGCAGTAAAGGGTTAACCGCACTGCGGCACAGCAGAGTCCTTGTGGGTGTGACCTGTATGTGAGGCAGAAAAGGGTTAAGCGCACTAAGCAGAGCAGAGTCCTTGTGGGTGTGACCTGTATGTGAGAGGCCCTGAGGGTGTGGCCCATTGGCTACAGAGATTTCTTATAATTTGTACGCACGTATTTATACAATGTATTAGTAGTTATAGCGCGGCTTTACTAGGTACTCATACGCTTGGAAGTTACCGTTGATTGGTCGATCGTATATGCAAGCTAGATTGACCGTCATCGGTAACACCAGCTGCATTTTAATAGGCGAGGTAGATCTATAGCTATATATTGAGGTTAGGTACACATTTCCGTGGCAGAGAAGAGTCCGGGCCCTGAGTGTATGTGAGGCATATTGAGGTTAAGCACACATTTTCGGCAAAGAAGATATTGTACGTGCGCTGCATACACGTATTTATATACACACCTACCTAGCGCGGCTTGTACACTTGGAAGTTACCGCTGATTGATCGATCGTATTCAAGCTAGATTGACCTTCATCGGTAACAGCAGCTGCAAATCCCGAGTAAAAATTTCTTGCACGACCATGCTATGGATCTTTGCAAGAACCATGCAAGAAACATGCATTCAGTCACGCATGAGCGTGCATGATTTTCGGACGTTTACGCGCATGAATCTTACGAAAGATTCGCGCGCGAATCGTACACAGGACTCTTGCGTGAATCATGCATCGATCTTGAAAGAACTAGTACGGTAAACATGCATGCATCTTTCGAGGATCATATAAGTTTCTTCACACAACCATTCGTGCGTGATTTAATATATATGCTCTGATTAAATTGAATCAAATACAAATACATTGATATATGCACTTGCATTGGACTATATCGATTGGTGCATGTAGTTTAAAAGAATTCTGTCACTCCGCTCTAAGGTCTCCTTTTTCATCACTATCGTCTAGAGCCGATTCATCCTGATCAGATTCCTCTTCACAATCTTCACTGTCTTCCTCCCCAGATGAACGTTCCGCTGCTTTTGCTTTGTCAACTTCACTGTGGGCCCCTTTACTAGACTCAATACACCTAAGCTTCATAGCCCTGTGTACGTCTCTGCATTTTTGATTGCATTTTTTCTTCAGTACCCTCATGTTGAAACTGTCGACACCAAATCGTTTCTTCACACAGCCTAAAACCAAAAGTGATCAATTAAGCCAAATATTGCTCAATATAAAAATACCAATCAGTTTTCTCATCTTGTCTTCCGATAAAGCTGGTTTTGAGCTCTTCTTTGACTTTACCACTAACGACTTACTGAGCTCCTCTTTTGTAAAAAATACATCCAGGAGTGAAAGTGCCGCAGCATAGGGTGTATCAGTGTTGATCATACTAAAATCAATGGATTCATCATTTTGATTACCCTATGATTTCAAAAATAAACTGTCATGTTTCTCTGTATACAAACATATAGAAAAAGAAGTTACATACCTTCAACAAAATGTTCTTGATTTCTTTCAGTTGATTCTCAATTTTATCAAACCTCTCCTCATGCATGCACTGAAAAGTTATATATATCACTCTTGACACTGCAAAAGAAACATACCGTAGGACCTGAAATCACATTTTGACCTGAGAAAGACTGATTTTCTTTATTATGGTGGTCTTGTATCTAAATACAGTATGACAGATTATGCTTACTGGTTTTGATATTGTGGTAGATGTTTCTTTGGCTTTCTTCAAAACGCCTTTTACAGTGTTGTGAATTACCTTTGTGGATCGCGTAAGAGCAGACTGTGTTTTGGAGAACTGAGATGAAGCAGTAGGAATATCATCAGGTTGCATTTCAGTTTCAGCTGGCATTTGAGACAGTGCTGGTGTTGCTGCGGGTTGATGTATTCTTTTGGGTCTTTTGTCTAAATAGAAACACAAACTAAATGGAAATTACAATCCACATGACACCAATGTATCACACCTGAAAAAGATAAAAATGTAACAGGATATTCCTGTCCATATTCACTGATCAAAAATTCTGCCCCGTCAACAAAATCTGTTTCACAAATAGGCAAAAAATCGGGCTTTCCAAGTGTCTCCATTTTAGTGCTCTTCGTTTTGCCTGTTTGCGCACAACGTACGATCACGGTTCCTGATGTGCAATGTACACTGAATTAAAATCGATGCAAATAAATTAATTTCATTGTTCATGTGGGATAAGAGTGCAAATCAAAACAACGTTGCCAATATGCTCGTATTATGATAATTTAGGTTTTACGGTATATAATCTTCAGGTGTTAATTGGCTTCATATCAGTCCAAAGCAATCGATCGTCCGACGTACTTTGCTGTATACGCAAGTAACTCAAACCGATACATGTACGTGTAGCTAGCTGGCCTGCTGTGTGCTTATACAGTGCGTACCATTAAGCCGATGCAATTAAGGCGTAAATTAATATAGCTTTGTACGTTTACACAGGCATGCACGCATCGAATGTAAATTTACGTACAGCGTTAATTGCTACACCTACGTACACTACGCTATATCACAGCTTCGCCTGCACGCAAATTAATATATATATACATATGCATGTGCACTTACGCCACCCGCGGACCATATATATATACACGTATTCATACACATACACGACCACATATACAGTACATATAAGTGCTTACTCTTCTTATCTAGTAGAGTTTCTTCAAATCCATCTTCAAGTGTCTCCCGTAACTTCGCGCTCAGTTGCCTTGAACGTTTCCCACATATCTGCGAGCACATGCTTCTTTGCGTAAGTGCACGTGAGATTAAAATGTATTCATAATTAGACGTATCATAATTATTACCAGTGTCTTGTTTGGTAGATCGATAGATTCATTTGTTGCGAGCCTATGAATAGAATTGTTACAATTGTAACAATTGTGTATTCGTATTAATAAGTCATCCTTTTGCGTGTTTAAAGTTGCGCTCAAAATGGACCTCAAGATGCTTAGATCTAGAGGTCAATACAAAGCTTATCTACGGCATTCAACAAAACGAGTACCAAGATCTACATTATGCAGCTGGAGGAAAAAACGGTATTTAGTTAATTGAATAGCTGTCTTACCATACATATAATTATTTGTGATTATTTACATGAACATCTAGAAGAATCAATTCGGATTCATTGGATTATACTATGTTAGGTGTGTCTATTATTTATTATCATTTACATGTACATGCATGAATAATCATAATGATACAGATACTCCTGTATCAACTCTGGAGGGTGCTGAAACCAGTGATTCATTGTCATCATCATCATCAGGTATGGTAGTTACAAATGTAAAACTTATATATCAACTTGGATCCATGGGAATAGTGGCGCCTGAATGTGATCCTCGTGTCAACAATATATTTGATGATGTGCTGCAAGCTATCCACGGTAACTAGCTCATACATGGCACAACACAAACATGTACTTTTTCACTGTAGATGTAGGTGATGAAGATGTAGCTCCCATTCCTGACATGCTTCATGATGATACAAATATCAACTATGAATACCTAAAACAGCCAATTTACAGTGGTGCTGGAGTCAGCGTACTTGGAGCATACTGCTCTATCATGCAGTATGCAATAACAAACAGTTTGAATGATGTAGTTATTGGTCAGCTCCTTATGTCCAAAACCGAATCTACTTCCTAAAAGTTTTTATAAAGTTAAAACGTTCTTTAAGCAGTTTAACTCAAAAACTAAAGTACAAAAGGTGTGTTGTGTGTGCTCATGCATCATTGATGATGGATTGAATGTATGCAACAGATGTGACAGCTCAGATACCAGTTTTGGTCAGTTTGCACATATTCCTGTGAACAAAATGCTGCAAACAATTGTATCAAGTAAGTTATTTGGAGAATTGTATTTGTGTTGCATTATTAATTACTAGATTTTTACCACCATTCCACTTTGAACATGTTGGTTTTACTGTATTTAAAATTAAGCATCATTTATCTCTTTTACACAGACCACTGGAATGAAATTAAAGTTCTTAATGTACATGATTCAACATCAAACACTATTAATGATATTTGGGCTGGTGATGGTATTTAAAAAAATTTTCATTTTTTTTCAGTAAAAGGTAATCTTGGTCTGAGTATATTTACAGATGGAGTTCCACTTTTCAAATCTTCTGCCATAAGCTTTTGGCCAGTGTATGCTGTGATCCTAAATTTACCTCCATCAATACGCTATAATGCAGCCAATATTATGCTACTGGCTATATGGTGTGGTCCAAATAAGCCTTCTATGCAGCTTTTGTTTCAACCAGTCATAGAGGCTCTTAATAGTTTGTATTCCAAAGGAATTGAAGTTCAAACAGTTGAGGGCCCAAAGAAAGTTCATGCAATGGTACTGAATGGTATATTCGATACAGTAGCTAAAGCTCCAGTTATGGGTATGAAACAATTTAATGGAACTTGTGGATGCCCAGTGTGCCTTCACCCAGGCAAACGTTTGCCCAACAATGCACGCATATATCTGCCTGATCAAGAATACATGAGGAGAACACATGAAGAGATGTGTGATATTGCAATGGCGGTTGAATCTTCAGGTATTTCAGAGCAAGGCATACTAACTTCATCCCCACTATCACTTATTACTGGATTTGACTTGATAGAAAAAATCCCTATTGACTACATGCATGCAGTTCCAGAAGGGATTGTAAAACGATTGATGAACTGTTGGTTTAACAAATCAAATCACAGAAAACCATTTTACCTTGGATCAAAATTGAAATCATTAGATTCAGAGCTCTTGAAACAAAAACCTCCACATGACTTTACGAGAGCACCTCGCAGTATCCAAAAACATATGAAACATTGGAAGGCTTCTGAGTTTCGAGTTTGGTTACTATTCTATTCTCTACCTTTGCTTCTTAATAAACTTCCCCCTCTATTCTATCATCATTATGCTCTTCTTGTGTGTGCTCTTCATTTACTGCTTCAAGAAGATTTGAAAATAAGTGACATCGATGTTGCTGAAGAAATGCTTAAGGATTTTTGTGCTCTGCTACCAGAACTATATGGCAAAGAAAACTGCACTTTCAATGCTCACCTTCTGCTACATTTAACTTACTATGTTCGCTTGTGGGGTCCATTATGGACCCATTCTGCATTTGGTTGTGAAAACAAGAATGGAGTTATTAAAAATCTTTCACATTCAAAGTACAAAATTTTAAATCAAATTATATTCAACATAGAAGTACAACAAACGTTACAACTCGTTCATCATGCACTTGCACAGCAAGAAGATGCTGAGACTATGAATTTCATTAATGAATCTAGCCACTTCATGCCAAGCAATCTTGAAGAGCTGGACAAACATGTATACTTACTGCCTACATCCTTTCAGTATAATTTTGAAGGTCATGATGTGTATGGAAAGCTATTAAAAAATGGAACACTGTATTGTGCTCAAAATTGTAGTAGGTCCACAAAGCGAGACAGTTCTGTATGCTACTACAAAGATGACGCAGGCATGCATTATGGAAGGATTTTGGCATTTGTGAAGATGGACCCTCCTAGTGCAGTAGTGAGACCATTTTCAGTGAACAGTACACAATCATTGCTGTCTAGAGCAGGTCCTGCTTGCAGAGATATCTTACAGATTTACAAAGATGAGGATATTTATAATTTAGGTGCATATAACCTATTTTCTGAAGTAGCTGAGCAATCAAATGAGAGCCTGATTCCAATATGTAACATCATCACAAGAGCTGTATTAGTTCAGGTAAAACACAAGACCTTTGCAGTACGACAACCAAATCTCTATGAGCACCACTGATTGATTTTCACCCACCAAAGTCAATCTGCAAGTTACTGATCAATGTGCTTGCAGTAATTGTTGATGTCTGTGATAATGAGACAAAATTTGAATAACATATACTTTGCTAATACTTTGATTACTAAGCAGGTCTCATATCAGTATATAGTGCATGCATTCAACTGAGTTCTTAAATGATTGGTATTTAACAACCTAACTTATATATATACAGGCCTAACATAATTATGCTTTTATATATATAATATGCAAGCCATTCAAGATAACCAGGCATGATACTTGCATGATCATGCATGTCTTGTACAGCCTTAATTGTGCCGTGCATGCATACCATAACATTATCAGTGCTCGAATCATTGTTATTAAGCAACTTGCAACTGGAAACCTGCAACTGATGACTAACATATGCTATTGTGGGGTATACCCAATGCACTTTTTTCATTCAAGATCATCAGGCATGAAACATGCGTGATCTTGCATGTCTTGTAGAGTATGCAAGTTGCGCCATGCATACCATGCGGTATCATGCATGAAACATGCATGCTCATGCAAGATATTTTTTCTTGGGATAAGATGATTGGCAGAAATGTACGTAATAACCACACCCCACTTATATGGCCACTTTTTGGCCGCATAGATGATGGTGCTTAACTTCAGAACGACTTGCCGAATCGAAAACACAAATAGATGAAGTCCTGGTAACAACCTGGTTGTTCAAGAGGGACTATATTTTGTTATGGCGAGTGGAACTTGTAATTCATACAATGGATGGGCTCGCAATATTGTAATAAAAATTAGTAAACAAAAAAATTAGTGCCGCAGACTCCCTGTTTTTTGCATTGTTCATGATTACTAGAATACGATGTACTCTTTTCCCAAGCATTGCGAGTTAGGCAAAAGTTTGGTGCATACGCTAGTCCATATTTCGTGAACATTAGCCCACTTTTTACCGGCGGCCTTTTGCATAACATTATGTTAAGGAAATAGTTGGGTAAACCAGCAGGTGGTGATGCGCGCGTAGTTTCTATGACAACATAATATGTTTACATGACGTACAAATGACATGACAAGACAACAACATGATAAACAAAGCATTTGATTGTTCATTCTTGAAGTGGTAGATGTTGAAAGTTGCCACTTGGAGGTCTTCATTTTCTCCATTCAAAAGTTGTGTCCCATGCCTTAACTACATTGAGGTATACATACTGATACTCTGATAGTGATGTAAAATAGACAGTAAAACGTGCATATGTTAACGGGGCGACCGTTGCGTACAGTTTTATTCGCAGAAGCATTAAGTTTGAACCTTAGGATTTTATTTATTTCCTTAATCGCAATCAAATCACCTGCATGTTAAACTATTATTATATAAACGAAGGGCCATTTTCGTGGAAACTGTCCCATATATTATTCTTGTATAACGATCGAGTTCCCAGACCCGTAGACAACAAAAAATAAAATAAAATGTGGGTGTGGCTTGGCTGCCGTTTGAGGAGCGGGGCGAGCTCTATAGTGGCAGCTACAGCCAGCTAGCAATGGCGCACAACGAAAGACGAACAAGTTGGTGGAAGGATGGAGTGTTCGGTAAGTGTTCTGAATGTATGGGGAGTTGGGTAAGTATCAGATAGTTAAGAGATGATTCGATCGCATGCAGCCTTTTAGAATACACGTGTGTCCCGCTTCTACAGCAGCAGCCCTCCCCACCCCCGTGCTATCATTTCTGTCCACGTTCTACGTTGATTTGTGGAGGTGTACTCCTGTTCGTATGCGTATTAAAGGCTTTAATATTGACCCACGCATCATATACCGCCACCACTATCACCTCAGTCCTGTCTGCCTCCCTGCCAATATTCCGTCACGTGACGGTGTATGATACGCCCTTCCTACGACAGGCCATGTAATAACCCCCACCCTCACAGGACAAATATGGGGTATGTTGCTTTTCATAAATAGAATAGGTTGTGTGAGAGAATGCCAGCAACCTGCCTGACATGAGTGGGGCGCAGCTTGTTGCATCCACACTTGCAATGGTGATGTACACGTATTCAGCCTTTGCACTCTCCCTCACCCTCTTCCCCACTCATTTCACCCTCTCCTCTTCATCTACCTCCATTTGTCCTTCCCTCTCTCCTACTCCCCCCCTCTCCCTCCTACTCTCTCCCTCTCTCCTACTCCCCCTCTCTCCCTCCTACTCTCTCCCTCTCTCCTACTCTCTCCCTCTCCCTCTCCTTTCTCGATACAAGGCCTGACCACAGGAGCCCTCTATGGTGCCACCAGCGTTGCCGTGGGTCACCCCTGGGACACCATCAAGACCAAGATGCAGGCGCAGCGTGGGTTTGAACACACTCGGATGTTCGGCACCTTTATGCGCACCCTCAAGGAGCAGGGTGTGGTCGGCCTCTACCGGGGGTGCGTGCCCGCCCTCTGCGGGTCAGCCATGTTCAGGTCGGCGCAATTTGCCGGGTACGAGTCTGCATACACACACCTGGATGGCCCCGTGGGGACATACGTCCTGCCGATGACCGGGGGGATCCAGTTCCGCGTTATACTGGGAGGAATGTGCTCGGGACTGGCCAGGGGGATCATCGAGACCCCCATGGAGTACATCAAGGTGAACCGGCAGACCCAACAGCGGTGGCTGGTGAGGGAGCTGTTCAAAGGGTGTGGGGTCACCTGCTGTAGGTCCATGGGCCTCCTGACCGTGTTCTTTGCTGTTCTCGACTCTGGGAGGCGGCACATTCCGGGGGCCTTCTCCGTCCCCCTGATTGGTCCATTCTTTTCAGGAGGTGTGGCTGGAGCAATGGCCTGGCTGGCCATTTGGCCTCTGGAGTACATGAAGTCGCAGGTCCAGGGGCACTACGGACCTGAGGTCTCCGTGGTGACGAGGATAAAGAGGGTGTTGGCGGAGAGGGGGTTCTTTGCCCTGTACCGTGGCTTGGTGCCAGGCCTGACGAGGAGCTTCATTGCCACCGGGTGCAGCATGATAGTCATTCAGTATGCCCATAGGAAGCTGACAGAATGGGGATTGAGAGGGGAGGAGGAAGAGGAAGAGGTGTGAGTGCTCCATCCATCTTGACACAATATTTTTATATTTATTAATAAACATTTACATGTACATGTATGTCTTTTGAAGATAATGAATTAGACAGTTGTCCAGTGTGTGTGTCTGTGTGTGTGTGTATGTGTGTGTGTGTGTGGTATTTGTTTGTATGGTGTGTACATGTAGATAATGTTTAGCAGGTTTATCTCTGGACAGGTGTGTGAGTACAGGTACATCGAGGGTACAAAGAAATAACGAGAAAGAGTAACTTAACTCAGAAGTTGATTTACAAGTACATAAATTGCTTTCCATTAAAATAAAGAATTTCCATTGAAGAAAGAAACTTAATTGGTGATGTAAGACCAATGGAGTACAGAGTAAGGAGACAAAGGATTACAGGAATTATGAATTCATGCAGACGTAAATTATTATTTATATAATTTTTACATGCTTCTGTAGGACCATTCACGGTTAAGACCCGCTGATATCCTGGTACAGGTCTGGGAAGGTCCATTGCCCTGGATGTCTCTGTTGTCTCACCGCTGGATCCTACTTTAGTTAAGGCAGCAAACAATGGTTGATGCAGTCCTTATGCAACGGAGAGCAGGAAACACCAGGCCAATGATGATGCAAAGTGCTCAGCTCTGGGATGGGTCTCAATCCCTCTTGTTTGTCAATTCTTACGGGGAAAGGAGGCTTCAATTTTTTTTGGTTTTGCAAGCATCATTTCGATTCATAGCTCACCAGGTCACAAGTAAACTTGCTTGCATTTGCCCGATCAGAGCAAATGCTAGAGCCATCCTCAGGAGGGTGTAGAGCTGCAAGGTGTGTAACAGCATGCATTTATTTACATGTATCCTACTTCTGTGCATACTGTATGCCTTGTCTCGTACCCAGCCAGGCCCTAATGTGTCACAGCAGCACATAGATAACATCACTGTTGCGTGAATGGATTGGTACATGGTTATGTAATCCATCCACAGCTGTGATGTACTTGGGTCTGGGTACGATTCTATAATATACCGAGTTGTGCGTACTGGTTTCAATTTCTGTAATGCCTTGTTTCCTTCACCGTCTCATTGAACATGTGGAAAGTAAACCGTACACCCAAAACATTGCCCCATAGCGTCGAACCTGACAACCGATATCCTATAGAGCCAGCTGTGCATGAGGCACATAGACACCTAAAAGCCATGCTGGCCTAGCATTGCGGCTCTGGTTCTTCGAAAGCTATTGAGATGAATCGTGCCGCGGCAAAGTTAGTTGAATGTACTGTCATTCATTAACTGTATTCTTTAGCTGGGGGGGGATGGCAGCTACCAAATGTGGCTCAATACTTAGTAAGTGTTCTTGCACAATGCAATCAGGTTCTGCACACGGTCTTTGAATGTGGCCGTACAATACACCTCTCGGCAACATCCATAGGACGGGCATGGCACACACAAACATACACGTACACCTGCTGCAGTCTGTACAATGTACCGGAGAACATCATGTACCAGCAGGAGTATCACTCTAGATGCTGGTCTGACATGGGAACCAAGGGACCATACATGTGCTCAGAGCAGCAGGAGTATCACTCTGGATGCTGGTCTGACATGGGAACCAAGGTACCATTGCTCATAGCAGCAGGAATATCACTCTAGATGCTGATCTTACAGGGACCATACATGTACTCAGAGCAGTAGGGACAGTTCACAGTGCCAGATGCTGCACACCAGCGCACCACACTGCAGTTCCAGTGGCTGTGCGCACATTAGAATCAGGTCCTTTAGTATCGACATATTGTTAACGCTTGCCAATTTAAATGTGGGCTAGCTAGGAGAACTGGAGGAGAGGCAATCTTCTCAAGATGAGCTATTAGTAAATTAGGTGCGATGCCTGCCTGAAGACCTCTACCAAGTGTTTGCCTCCTGCTGCATGTGTCCACTTGAGCATATGCAGAGGGGTTGATGTCAAAAGCTATTTTCAGCTCAGGTGAGAATGCTATGCGTTCCTAGCTGATCCCTCCTGCACTGTACTTCGTAGTCTCGTACCCAGACCCAAATGTACGTAACGATGAATCCATTACGAACATTTGGGTCTGGGTACGAGACTATATGTATGTATATCGATATCGGCGCGGCGGCGTAGTTTGACGTAGCCACACCAGAGATAATATATAAAGCATGTATAGGGACAAAGCCCATAGTATGTCGATTATTCGTGCAATACGCTCAGTTCGTTACAGAACTGTAGTTTGTTCTAGAAAACCACGTCGTCGAATTTAGTAAAACCGCCTCATCTATGTGGGATGTCAGTTGTGCGCATCGATTGCTCCTGCCAGCCGTGCCAGGAAGTGTTTTTAGATTTGCTGCAGCGCTGTTAGCTTTTAATTTTAAGAACATTGTTGTAATACCGTAAATAAATGATCTAATTATAGACCCAGTTTCCAGCCGCATAAAACCGGCCTTATACTCCTTTATCCTTTAACACCTCACAATTTTATTTTTAATAATAATATACATATGCCTTGTTTTTGTCATTAACGTGTGGCATGTGCGACGATAGCTGTACGAGTGTGCAAGCGTTGAGCAAAGGTACGGACCGGTTCACGTGGGTACACGTGCCCATAGCACTCGATACCGCCATTCCGAGCGGCGACCTTCTGGCGCAGTTCAGGTCCCACCTGGCCCCCCATGCTCGACCCCAGTGGAGAGACAGCAGCACACAACTGGGCCTCAAGGTTTATGCTGACGGGATGACCAACGTGGTGATAGGAGTGTTCGACGAAGGAGCGAGCGAGGATCAAGATGGCGGCATCGTACTCCTACGAATCTTTGGGAAATGTAGCGAACTGTTTATCAACAGAGAGCGGGAGGTGTTTTGTATGCTGCAGATGCACCTGGCAGGATACGCTCCCCCCCTCTATTGCCGGTTTGTTAATGGCCTGTGCTGTGGATTTCTCCCAGGACGATGCATCAGTGTGTCGGAGATGGGCGAACCCCGAATGCTGCGGAGAATAGCGGTGTGCATGGCCCAGGTTCACAGCGTGCAGGTGATTACTCCTGCTATCAGCAAGAGAGCGGTGCTGTGGGACATGTTCGATTGGATACTGCGTGTTCCCTCAAGTTTTAACGATGCCGAGAAGGACAGGAGGTGAGTGCTCTGTGTTTGGAGGAAGCCTCTTACACACGCACATGCAGGAGGATATGCAGATATTTGTTTAGGGGTGCTGAGTTAATGTAATTGCGATGTCATGTATGCTTTTAATATGTAAAAGAATAAAATAGATATGTACAAAGCTCAAAGTATGACCCAAAGGTTTGATCCGGACGTATATGTGTATTCACATATGGGCTCTTTGGACAGGTTCAGTGAACTCTTTGGAACTTTAGATGCTCTCAAAGATGAGGGAGAAAGGCTCAAACAGGTTTTAAGTTCTCTCCAGTCCCCTCTGGTGTTCAGCCACAATGATGTCCAAGCCAAAAATCTCATCTATTGTAGTCACAAAGGTATGCCACATGCACTGTGTAATAGTTGTACTGGGAGCAGTTATTAAATAAAAAACTTTTTATATATCTATGCCATCCTGGTTTTGTTATGGTTAAGCCAAGAATATCATCTATTGTGGCCACAATGGTTTGTCTACATGCACTGTGTGATTAGTTGTACTGGGGGGCAGAAGGTTTTTGTTTGCTAGAACTTTTATGTGTAAATGCCATGGCAACTGTTATGGTTAACCATGTATTTTATGTGTCTTCAATATCCATTTGACACCTCAATGTTTCAAGTAATACAATCCAATCAATAGATGTTACTGTCAGTGTGACATCATACTTATTATCACTTAAATAGGAAGGAGAAAAAGCACTTACCTCAAAGAGGATTTTGCTGTTCACAAATGGCTAACTGTGCACCCTACTTGTGATGTCTAGTAGAAGTACTCTGAAGTTTTATGTCCTGTAGTTGGCAGCATGTGAAGATTTGTCTTTGGGGGGGGGGGGGGGGATTTGCCTCACACCATAACTCACTAGGTATACGTGTAAACTTTTACCAATCACACCATTACACAATACGGTATTATCTATAAATAGAATAATGGTTTCACACATACTCCAGAATCCTCCCCTTCATTCAGACATTTGGGATCTGAATAGCGTGCTAGTTTATTGACTACCTGTCCATACCTAGGGGTAAATTTTGTACTACGTGACTACCCTTTATACTGTTCCTTGTCTGGTTCCTGAGTGGGTGGGTGTATAGCAGTTGTATCTTGGGGTAATGGCAATGTCACTGAAGTTGGCTTCCCAGCCCTCACAACTGATCCTGTGTCAATATAATTGGATGCACATTTGGGGGCCACATTTCCAACCACTGGCCCATAGGTACATGTACCTCAGGTATTACCTCCGTGCAGTCACCTTGTCCTTACTCAGGTTCAATATCTGCTATTCCATTTTCAATACGTCTGGTCAACATGTCTCTTCCAACACTGCCCCCATCTGTCTCCACTCGGTATGACTTGTTGCCTAGTTTGGCAAGTACTCTGGCTGGTTGCCTCCGAGAATGACCAACCCTGTAATCTCTCACCATGACTCCGTTTCCAATGTCAAAACTGCATTCTTCAGTTGCAGACCTTGACAGCACCTGACGAGTGACATTTCTGAACACTGGGTCCCTCAAGCCTGTCCTCAAGAGGGCTGAGTCTGCATCATAGGTCCCTCCCAATTATTAGAGTTGCGGGTGTCGCTTCTTGTGGTGGTGTGTCTAGCATTTCGGTAGTTCAGCAGGAAACTTGCCATTCGGTCCTGCAGTGTGTGTCCGTCTCTTTTGGATACTCTCAATGTGTGTTCTTAGTGTTTGGACGAAGCGTTCATCTAAACCACTTGTGGCTGGATGGTATGGGCTAGACTTAATGTGCTTGATGTTGTTTAAGGCCCGGAATCATTCAGATCCTGCTGAAGTGAACTGGGGGCCCATTGACTGTCACTGTTTTGTAGTGATATTCCCCATCCAGAGAAGATGGTGCGTGATCATCATGTCTGGGGTGTAGTCTCATCCATTCTCGAGACCTTCCGTTGGTATACTTGTGGGATAACCACCTCCCCACATTAGACAACCAAGTGCATTTCTGTAATTGGGAGTAAGTCAATTTGCTGCACGGTAAACACATCTACATGTACATTTACTTCAGTATCCACACCTAAATCCACATGTGGAGCAGATAGCCTAGACAGGGCGTCAGTATTAGCACGTTGGGTCATGCTACTGTACTTGATATTGTAGGAGTATCCTGAAAGAAACATGGCTTGTTGTGTGGATGCTGTGGTTGCAGAGATGTTGTTCCGTTCAGGACAGAACAGGGGCAGTCTGTGGCTGGTGGTCAGTCACAAGCATAAAATACAGGCCATACAGGTATTGGTGGAATCGCTTCACTCCCCATGCTACCGCCAAAGCTTCTTTGTCATAGTTACACTCGGCCATGGTCAATGTTCGTGGAGCATATGCCACTGGCCTCTCAACTGTATTAGGCATAATGTGAGACAGCACTGCCCCAAGCCCATAGGGGCTTGCATCACATGAACAGCTGTTTGATCTCCTGGAATGCTTTGGCACAACCACACCCACTTTGCTTTCTTTGCTTCCTTCTGTAGTAGGGCTCCAGCCATGTCGACAGATCGGGAAGACACCTGTGATAATTATTGATCATCCCTAGGAAAACTATCAGTACAGATACATTGCCAGTCGTCCACCATGGCTTAGATCTTTTCTGAGTTTTATACAACCCTATGCCATCTACCCGATATCCACAATATGTAACCTCTTTTCCGATTAAAAGTCACACGTCTTGTTCAAGGTTAAGTTGTAGCTATGCAGGCGGCCAAGGACCTCTTCCAGTGGTTCATTAATCATCTGTCCACGTCATCCAGGAGAAAGGCTGTTTTAGGAATTCCCTGCATCACTTGTTCTATCGCTCTTTGCCAGATGGCCAGTGCTGGAGCTATTCCAAAGGCCGGAGGGTTGGATGGATAAAGCCCCTTGTGTGTGTTTATGGTTATGAGATCCTTATATATCTCATCCATCTCCATCTGCAAATAAAATCTATCTTGCTAAAAATGCTACTCCCTCCCAAGGTCACAAAGATGTCTTCAACTCGTGGGAGCAGATACTTGTCTACATTCAGGGCTGGATTCAGCGTCACCTTGAAGTCACCACACAGTCGGGCAGACCCGTCTTTTTGGGGGTACCACAACAATGGGAGTTGCCCAGTTACTGCATATCACTGGAGTGATGATTTCATTTTTATCTAACTGTGTCGGTTCTTCTTCAACCTTTTTTCTTAAACAGTGTAAGGGAACTGGGCGTGCCTTCAGGGAATACTAGGCTGCTTACGTCATCATCTTTAAGAGATAGATGACCCTTGATTCCTTTCACCAATCCAATGGAATTCCCAACCAGGTTGTGGTATTTGGACAGAAGCTGTTTCAATTGTCTCTCTCAGTTGACATTTATTACAACTAGCCAGCTAGTCCTTCAAATGTTCATCCTCTACCTTATTCACCGCGATGTAGTGGTTTAACCTTTCTTGGTAGCTGCTCCAATTTTCCGCCATTGCATCGAACTCCAGTGGAACCTGCCATAGCACCTGCTCTTGTATCCCACCCTCGTCGCCAGTGTGGTGTCCTAGAAAGTTGATGTCAACAGATTCTCACAAGGACACCATAACACACTGTACACTTTATACATGTAACCTATTACATATCACAATACGGTATTATGTATAAATAGAATAATAGTTTCACACATACCCCACCCCACATAATCAAAATAAGTAATTAATGGCTTCATCAATATCAGCTTGGGGGGGGGGGGGGGGTTATACAGTTTTAGGCTCACTTTTTATCATCATTCTAGTGCTGAATTTGATATTGCCACATGTGAAGTTTACAATACATGTTTCCCTGGGCTGCATGTAGCCGTGTTCCATGTGCGTGTAATGTATACCAAGTACTAACAGAAATTGAATGTTGGACTGAAAGAAATGTATGCATGAACATCTAGGCAATGATGTGGACATTACGTACATGCATGATGGATCAATAACCTTTTCTCCAAACCTTGTGAAGGATTCAAATGCTCTGCAGCACACGTGGATCCCTTACATGTAGTATGTAGATTACCCCTATTTCATCCAAACAGTCCCTTAATATTGTAAACAATTAAATAGTCATTGTTATGGAATGTTAGCATGCTTGTGGGAACAAGTTTTAAAGTAATTAACACTTTGTCTTCATTAATGTCTTGTGTCCCCTGACATTCCGTTCCCCTTCTTCCATGACACACTTGTTTCTACATCCACAATGTATACGGAAGAGCTGCAGAACTCTCTCTTCCCAGACAGCAGTACTCTCACTCTTTCCTGGTGGTACAGTTCTCCTCAGCAGCAGTGCTCTCTCCACCATGGCACAAGGCATGTCTCTGTCCTCTATTGCCAAGTCATCATCCTGCCCCAATAATATATTCACCATGCCACTGCCCCTTTTCGTTGAATGTTGCAATGATTAATATTTCTTATATGTAGAACTCGTCCAGAAGCCCAGTGCAAATAACATCTTATCAGTGCTCGAAAAGCTCCCGGCCCCTAACCTTCAGCTAGATACATGTACATGTATGTAGACAACATCCCGACAGTCAAGGGAAAAAAAAAAACGTACGATACAGTAATATTAATACAGATCACTGGTGAAATTGGTATGGTAGATAGATATACATGTACATATACCTGGTGTAACCCGTCACTACATCTTCACAGTTGTCTGCTGACATGCAAGAAGGGGGAGGAGGTGGTAGTTCTAATGGAAACTGAATAGCTGTTAATGCATTGCGCTTCAGTATATTAAGCTTCTGGGTCACTTTTGCCAATCTGATTTGGTGCTGATATCGACATAGCAGGTAATAAACAGTGGCTTACATGAATCTAGTAGAGTTCGTTTTCGGCCAGCGGATGGCATTTTTACCCCGTGACACATTCACCACCTTTGGAGCGCTACCATATTATGGACAAGTTGTAGTGGCTTCTTGGGATATGCACATGGGATACCTGCCCCAGTGAGTATGACTGTGGCAGAACCTTCGTCAGACAAAATGGCTGCAACAAAATGGGCGTGTACTAAAGATATCATAATAGATGCCTGTAATCATATTTACCAGCCATAATGTTAATTGAATTGTATTAATTGAATAAAAATACGTGACAATGGACATAACGCTGCAACTACATACATGTATGTAACAATACAAAATTTTACACCTTATAGTATACTATTTATTTTACGGGGGAGGGGGGGGATTTGTCTGCTGCAGCAATAACCATTATTGTCTGGTGATGCAAGATATTACATAATGACATTAATTTAAATTGTGTACACTAGAAATTATAATTTTGTCGTCATTAAAGGTTGCTTTTAATGCTGGTTTATGAAAAATAAGACTGATTTTTAGTGCATACATGAACAAGTACTAAATCTAATTTTTTTTTTTTTTTTAAAGCTAGATGTCACGACGTACAATGTATAGGCCATTTCAGTATATGAGCCTGTACGAATGCTCTTGTTTCTATGTTGCCGTTCATACTCCAGCAAAAATTACTTTTTGTAATTAAATTTTTTTTGGTGGTTTTTTCCCCTCTCCTTGCCATATCATGCATATGGAATAAGTAATGGAGAGTGATACAAATGGGACATGGGATCACGACTTGTACCTGAGGGGAGGGTGATCAGGGGTGAGTACTTGAGGGGAGGGTGATCAGGGGGTGAGTGCTGGAGGAGAGGGTGATCAGGGGTGAGTGCTTGATGGAGTGATCAGGGGGTCAGTGCTTGAGGGGAGGATGATCAGGGGTGAGTGCTGGAGGAGAGGGTGATCAGGGGTGAGTGCTTGAGGGATGGTGATCAGGGGGTCAGTGCTTGAGGGGAGGGTGATCAGGGGTGAGTGCTTGAGGGGAGGGTGATCAGGGGTGAGTGCTGGAGGGGAGGGTGATCAGGGGTGAGTGCTTGAGGGATGGTGATCAGGGGGTGAGTGCTGGAGGGGAGGGTAATCAGGGGTGAGTGCTTGATGGGAATGATCAGGCATGAGTGCTTGAGGGGAGGGTGATTAGTGGTGAGTGCTTGAGCACTCGGAGCCATAACTGCTTTAGCCACCAAGGCAGCTACAGTTTTTTCACCGATTCATTAATTATTCATGTCTGGTTAATTGTTCATTCTGCAAACAGCTACATGTAGCTGAGTAGCTGTGAGCTGATAATTATCTCCTGTAAGCATCGTTCTCTCTGCTGCTTCTCCACGTGATTTGTATGACTAAGATGAATTCCTGTGCGAGTCCAGTGTGTCGATTATTCCTTACAAACCACATTAGCCAAAAGGATTTCTGTTTAATTTACGTGAATATGGCAAGACCAATGTAGCTAAAAGGAGCTTTTAGCTTGTTTGGATTGAAGACAGGTCCTAGCTTCACTATTGTGAAGAGAACGACAGCCTCAAAACAAAGTAGGAAAAGACCCACTAGTGTTGATGAAGCATTTTAATATATCAAGAGGTTTTACACATTGGAAAGATGATTACAAAGAAATTTTCAATACAAAAGACAACCACATATCATAAAGAAGCGTGTGCAAAATTATAACTTTGCCACCAACTTCACAGTTCCGGCAACAAATGGTAGAAGTGAGCATTCTTTAAGTGGGCTTAGATGAATAAAAACTATTTGCGAATTAACTACCATGACACAAGCGCAGTTAAATAATATGATGCTGGACCCACCTGTGTGGAACCCCTCCTTCATATTTACAGCGACCTGACAGATGGTTTCAACTTGATAGGTATAGGTTTATTTCTGGCTCTAAACGCAGGCTTTCTTTGTTTGGAGCCAATGATTACAACGTATGATATTTGATTGCAAAACAAATTATTATATGCAACATCTCATTACAATATTCATACTTTATCATTATTCATATCTGCATGGCGGCTACACTTTCTACTCCTTCCATCACCGCTGTTGAGGGAAGGGTGATCAGGGGATGACTGCTTGAGGGTAGGGTGATCGGGGGGGTGAGTGCTTGAAGGGAGGGTGATCAGGGGGTGAGTGCTGGAGGATATTGAATGCCCCACAATGTAAGCAGTACAAACTGCTTTGGTATATGCACATATACATGTACATGTAATTAAGAGCCTGTGAGTGTGCATGAACATTTGCATCTGTCTATTTTTTTATTGTGTGTTTATTGCAGATACGGTCAATGTTATTGACTATGAATATGCTGGGATGAACTTTGCAGCATTCGATCTGGGCAACTTCTTTTGTGAATTTTCAGGTTGGTGGCAACAATGTCCAGATTATGGAACAGTGCCTTTAGGTGTGCTGCATGTAAATGCTGAATTACAATGTTGTTCGTTTTTATTTTGTCTGATACTGCCATAGGGGCAGAGGAACTTGATTTCAGCAGATATCCTGATGAGAGGGTCCAGAAGTCCTTCATAAAGATATACCTTGAGGAAGGTGCTAAACTCAGAGGTAAATGTACCATGCCTTCTTATACACAATACGTCTTAAGTCCACCTGCGTATTGAACTGTAATACATTTACATGTAGGTGAAGACCCATCATCTGTGTCTGATGAGCAGATTCATATTTGGTACATGGAGGCAGCCAGATGTGCCCTGGTGGGTATACATGTATATGTGTACGCAGTCTTTTATTACTGCATAAAATAATGCATATCTTCATCTGCATGCATTTCCCATGTGATACATGTACATATAATGTACATGTACATGCAAGTCTAATTAACTTGAGCTTGTTGTACAGTATTATTTGTGAATATGCATTTGAGTCTAAAACATGCACAATCATTTGCCGAGTATGAAATAAGTTACCTCCCTATTTTACAATGTATGGATGGCTAATTACGTGCCTTGCTAATCCATAATAGTGGTTTCTGGTTTGATATTACATGTACGTGTGCATGCATGGGGTAAATTACTAATATACAAATGTGATTAGTGTGGCCTTTTCTCCAGGCCTCTCATCTTGTTTGGACGTATTGGGGTCTGCTTCAAGCTGCACATTCTGTACTTAAGATTGATTTTTTGAGGTACAGTGTATCATGAGCAAAAGTTCACATATTGTGCTGTATTACTCTGCCATTATTTGTGCTACAGATACTCATACATACGGTTCATGGAATACCAAAAGAGGAAAGATGAAGTGTATTCCTTATCTTAAGGTACCATCTTCATGAATCTTAGTGGAAACAGCCACTGTGTAGTTGTAATTTTTGTTTTCATTCTATTTATATCAAGTGATTATTTATGTGGCACCTGAGCTGGCAATGGACATTATGGTTTTTGTATATGTTTGCACGTTGTGTGTGTCCCGCTTATTTCATGTGCTGCTCCTAATGATTCTTTTATTAAGTTCAGTTATCGGTAAGGATCATGTGTTTATCACTTTTCTCTTGGTAAACATTAAGTTTTGACATCTGCAAATCCAATATTCAGGGATATCTTATGCTTGGAAGAATTATAAACTGCTAATGCAATTTTCCAGAACAGACTGCGTGAATTGGTCATACATTTCAATGCAATTTTTGCTATAATAACTCAGTCAGATTTACTTGAAAAATAAAACTTTTTTTTTTAAAGGGTTGTTGTTATTTGTTCCTTATCCTCCAAGGGACCTTGGTCATTTGGTGATTTGGGATAATTATCCCAGTAACAACAACTGTGCATAATTTGCAGCCATCAAGTGAAGCTGACCATCTCTCGTAGCATCCATCATACATGTACATGCACTCTCAGAATCTAGCAGTCTGCTGCTTCTATACACTGAAACCGAGGGATCTACGTGATTTAGAATCCCCGAGGGCCCTGGGCTGTAGCGTCCCGAGCGGTAGCGAGGGCGCTATACCTTTGTTCTTCGGATATCTTAAACTCAGAGTTCTCCTTGCTAATGAGCCGTTTTCTTTGGCTTGGTTTTTTGCTGAATTAGAACCGCCTGTTGTAAACGTGTCTGCAGCTGCGTACGTTTATTTGTGGTAGGTAGCCTGGCAACAGTAAATTAAGACGCGTATATGACGTCATATTGCATACTGCTAGGCAACCGAGAATATTCACCGATAATGAATTGCACCTGCTCGAGTCATTTCACGGCATTTCATCATCAGCTAACATGCAACTGTAGGTCTTATTTGTATGAAAGGGCACGTTTGGAAATAAAATGCTACTTTTTGAAGCTAGTCTCGTCTTCTTACGACGTTCTTGTCGCGAGTTATACGTGATGAACGGAAGACGGAGGAGAACAAAAATTAAATGGCGGAATTTTGGTACCGACTTGTCACTCCACGTAAACGGCACTGTTTAGTGACGCTCACGTTATATGTGCATATTGTGATGGATTATATGCGAGCTGGCGAGTAAAGGCAACTCTTCGTTAGCGTTTTAAAACGCTCGATCGAAAACCACGCCCACGGAGCCAATCCTCTCCCACTACCGTGGGTCCTGATATAATATATTATAATATTATAGCGCCTCCATCCCATAGTCACCAGCAAACACGCACTATCGCTGGTCGATCTGTTTAGTTTACTTCGTCAACAAAAATGTGAACGAACAATGTCGCTGCTCTACTAGCCTCTACATGCATCATCGAATCCTCAATCCGATTCTCCACTAAATCAAATTTTCCACATCTTGCACTGTTTGAAACTGTCTTATAAGATCAGACCGCTCAAAAGTCTCGCGCGAGCCATGACGTAATTCAGACAGATATTAGGCTGGTTGTCTTAATACGCTTACATGGGATTGCCTCCATGCATGGAATTATGGCAGCGTTTGGTGCCCCCGTGCTTTATAAGGCCCGCAGGTAGGGCCTGGGTGCCAGGCCAACCCGCAACTGATCCATGACAGCTTCGTTTTACCACACCCACTTATGAATAATTAATTTCGCGCCCCACTTTTTGAACCGTTCCTACAGTACGCCACTACCCTAGCTCACGGCTGTTACAATTGCATTGAAACTACATGTACGTACGTGCACTATGAAGTTAATTACCTAGCAACATGACTAATTAACTCCCTAGCAACACATGTAATCCTGAAAGCAGGATTTTTAAACTAAAAGCACATCTCAGTTTCGCAATATCTACGATTTGATGGCACATCTATGTGCAGCTAAGCATTTGAAACACAATGATACCAATTTCATCGCCTTCTATTTATTCTAAAAAGAGCCATCCGGTTCAAAGATTAATGGAACAGCGTAGGTCGAATCGCATGGGTTTGTGACAAATCCCGCCTTATTGGTATTTACTAAAATGTTGTCATAGGAGGTGAAGAGGTTGTTTCAGTTGTTTTTGTTTTCGTTAAGCTCCGGCCCACGCGCGCTCGTGAGTAAGCACTTTGTCCGCTGAATATGTCAAACCGGCTGCGCCGCCATTTGGATTTAATATTCTTTTTCCTTGGCCTTGTCACTGGCCGCGGTACTGCAGTTGATCCATATGGGGTGGGACATTGAGGTAGTGCTCCTTCATTATGCTTTTCCGCTTTAGTTTAATTTCTGCATGAATTGATTAGACATCCATGCACTTCACCATGTGATGCATGTTTACAGTTCTTTTCACACACCCAAATGTGCTGTCCTACCCCAGCTTGTTTCAACCATCTGTAAGGAAGTTAAGTGAAAGTTATGTATGCACATACTCGTTTTAATTTGCTGCTGCATGAATGTGGTCTTTATCTATACCAAGGGATTCCAAGCATGGATTTGATGGCAAGTCCTAGCTTGCTTCGGTGGAATCAGGACCCACGGTAGTGGGTCCTATGTAGGATTGGCTTCGGATTTGCTTTAGTGGGCGTGGTTTTCGATCGAGCGTTTTAAAACGGTAACGAAGCGTTACCTTTACTCGCCAGTTCGTATATGATCCATCACAAACATAACAGATGTGCACATATAACGTGACCTTCGCTAAACACCTTGAGCGACAAGTTGGCGCCTAAATTCCGCCATTTAATTTTTCGTTCTCCTTCCGTTCATCACCTATAACTCGCAACAGGAACGTCGTAAGAAGACGAGATTAGCTTCAAAAAGTTGCATTTGATTTCCAAACGTGCCCTTTCATACAAATAAGACCTAAAGTTGTTAGTTGGTGATGAAATGCCGTGAAATGACCCAAGCAGGTGCAATTCATTATCAGTGAAAATTTTCGCCACACACGCGTCTTATTAATTTACTGTTGCCAGGCTACGCACACAGCTGCAGATACGTTTACAACAGGCGGTTCTAATTTCAGCAAAGGTGACCAAGCCAAAGAAAACGGCTCGTTAACATGGAGAACTCTGAGTTTAAGGTATCCAAAGAACAAAGGTAGGCCTATCAAAAAAATTAAAAAGAGGCCTATATACTCAGATTACCCGATACTAATAATATGCATTGCAGCGAATACACTAAGCCATATATTTTATTGACTGAACAATCCTGGCAGAGAAAAAAAATTAGGGGAACAAGTAAATCAAAAACGTCTCTATTGAGAAAGTGATTGGTGGGATGTAGGATTGGTGGTGCAAAAAGCAAGGAAACAAGGTACAGTATGTTAAAGTGAGGTTTGGTAGGATCCTACAACTATAACAGTCCTGCATTTGCAAATAGGCATCTTCATTTGCAAATTTAGGACTGTGAGTTGTAGGATCCTACCAAACCTCACTTTAACATACTGTACCTTGTTTCCTTGCTTTTTGCACCACCAATCCTACATCCCACCAATCACTTTCTCGATAGAGAAGTTTTTGATTTACTTGTTTTAATAGTGATCCCTGCATCATGGAGTAACTTTTCTTTCCTTTCTTCACTCAGTTCATCCTCAAACAAGATGTCAGCATCCTCCGCACCAGCACTCAGCATGGATCGTGTCATCTATAGCTCATGAACACAGCGCTTGACTGAGCTCAGAGAGTGGTGCTCGCGGTGTGGATATGCGAACCATCTTCAAAGGTTGTATATGACAGATCAGTGTTAAATTTAAAATTACATTTAATACACTTACTGTCCCTCCTGTTGGAATCTGCATGCAGTTCTTCTTATTATCACTTAGTATCTGGTGCATGCAGGACTTCATTACATTTCCTGTCAGTAGTGCCGCAACAATGTGAGGCGTAGCTGATTGCTTTCATGCTGCTCTTGCATGAGCCACATGCCACCATAACATTATGCAGGAGTTGCTGAATCAAGCTAGAAGCGGAATTGACATCCTTGCACTTCAAGGGTGCAGTGGAGGAGTGACAACAGGGACATGCAGCGTGCGGTAGATAGCTATATAGCCTAATATAGGTGCATCCATTCTACCAGTCAAGAGGCACATACATATACTAGCCTGTCACATGGTGAACACACCCAGGCAGATAGAGCATTCCAACTAATTAAAAAGAGTGTCTGGGTGGCCTTATCTGCTGGCTGGGGGGGGGGGGGGGGGGGGGGGGGGGGGGGGGGGCATCTATCCTTATAGACATGCAAGATGCAAGTGGTAAAAAGATATATGACAATTGGCTAGATCTATCCATATCTGAACCAATCATACGGCTTCAGTAAGCACTTGTATGGGCGCTTCTCTTTTGTGCTGCAATTTTACACTTGCTGCAGAACATTGGTGGGTGGATCTCAGGGCAGTCTTTGGATATGTCAAAGTGGAAGCAATTCTCAGTGAAGCTTGTGCACTTGTATGGACGCATGTGGCGGTCAAGCTTAGCAGATAATACCGCCTGCTTCCTCGCCCTTTGTTTAGTTTGCACCCACAGACTCGGCATAGGTCTTCCAATTTAGGTATTCGTTAGAAATAGTTTGTGGTTTATTTCGTTGTACGGCCTATATAGGTGGCGTGGGAGCCTGTAGTATTCATAGCATGACTAACCACTCTAGTTCACCCCTTTTAAGCATGGAGTTTATAAGGCGGGATTTGGAATTTTGGAGAAACGTAGTAATTTTAGACAGGTAAATAAGTATCGCGATGCGCAACTGGGATTAGTAAGTGGTTGTTTTATAGCTAGCATCAATAGGATTTTGCATTACTGTAACGGGTTTTGCATAAACTGCCTCCTCTAGATGTTAGTTTTATAATGAGCTTGTCGATACCGTAATTCGGTTTATTCAATCTAATTACAAAACCTATTGTCACGGACCTACGCCCGATTCTTCAATAATACCGTAAATCATGCGCATACAATTACATAAACATACACAATGAGACTTCATGGCGGCATCGGACCATGATCATGAAGGATACGACTATAGCTTTTTGGAGCACCCGGATAAGGAACACTGCTGTCCTATCTGTCTTCTGGTGCTACGTGACCCGCACCAAACAGAATGCTGCGGGAATCACTTCTGTCAATGTTGTATCCAGAAGATCACATCCCTGTGTATGGAATGCCCTTTATGCAAAGCTCCCGACTTCACAACTGTATTGGACAAGTTCTTTCTTCGTAAGATCCACGCCCTAAAACTTCGTTGCCCACAACAGTCGAACGGTTGCCTGTGGATAGGAGAACTGGGCGACGTAGACAGACATCTTGACCCCGCGTCCGGTCAGTGTTCTGCCGTGTTTCCCTGTAGATACGGTTGTGGCGAACGTCTCTTGGTCTATCGTCTCACTGCTCACCACGATCTGTGTGAATGTAGGCCGCATCGTTGCGAATACTGTAACGATTATAATGGGACGCATGCCGACGTGGTCAGGAATCACGTTCCTGTGTGCCCAAAATATCCACTCGATTGTCCGAATGGCTGTGGAGCCAAAGGGATTCAACGCTCGAATGTGGGAAGACACCTTAAAAAATGCCCGCTGTCCCAGGTGGAATGTAAATTCAAGCGTGCCGGATGCAATGCCAAAATGAACGCTAAAGACATGTCGGCGCATTACTCCAAAAATTTGTCTCGACATCTGAAAATTACCTATTCGGCATTCATTCGGCTCTCAGAACAATACCAGAGGGAGAGAGATTCTGTGGCAGCCGAGGTACAGTCATTGAGGCAGAAGCTTGCCCATGCTGAGGCCGAACTGTCTATCAAAGGGTCAGCCCTTGCATCCATTGAACGCAAGATGAGTGCAACAGAGAGTGCAATAAAGGACCGTGGTACTCAGATTCAATCATTACAAGCAGAACTTGAAGGAGTACGCAGCGAGGCACACGATCATGCGAAGACTAAGGACGTGTTGCAGCAAAAACTTATTGCACAAACAGAGCAGCTATCTAATCAGCAAGTAGATGTTCAGTCTCTTCAAATCGTAGTAAAAGCTAAAGACAGTGAGATAAAAGGATATGTTGCTCAAATCCAGTCATTGCAAGCCAACCTAAAGACAGTACGCAGCCAAATACAGAATCATGTGAAGAGAGAAGACATATTGCAGCAAAATCTGTCAAAACATGCAGCTTTGATGCAAAAGAACCTTGACGCAAAAGATATGGAAATTCTTTCACACAGGACACAGATAAAGTACCTGCAGCAGGAGAAGGACCAAACTGTTGCCAAGGTGCAGTCCTTAAGAGCAGACCTTAAAGCATCACACAGCCAGGTACAGGATCTTGAATTACAGCTACACCATTCCACGCAAGCAGCCTTGATGAGAGAAAAAGACGTGCAGATAAAGTCTCTACAGCAGGACCAATCTTTCATGACTCAAATAGTACAGAGCCAGAAGCAGCATATAGATGAGATCAGACTAAAGCATTCGCAGCTTGACATATTGTTGCAAAGTTCAACACATACTGTTGAGGAGCTTAAGGCAAAGATTGACACATTGCAAAGCAACCTTGAAACAAAGGAAGCTCTCCTTAGTACCAAGGAATCATTGCTACAGGGACGCATTGCTGAAGTTACAGCTCTAGAGCAGGGTGTTGCCTTGAGAGAACAGCAGCTGCAAAAACAGGCTGCAATTATCCAGCAGCTGAAGGCCAAGTACGACATAAAAGAGCAAGACTGTGCCTTTATGTAGCATTGAGTATACACGAGTGGAACTGAGCTATTTTATACATGAGTATGTTTCTGTCTTGTACCCAGACCCACATACATATACAATTAGGCTTGTATGCATGTGGAACTTGGAGTGGTCACTTTTCAGTCTACTGATTGTTGCTGCATGCCAATCCCCATGCACAGGGCAGGATAGTCAGTACTGTGTTGATCATGAGTAACCTATTTTTACACTACATATGTTTTTGATACCTGGGTGCAAAAGAACAATGGCAATATACCTTGAAAGGTTTGTTCCAATGGGAACCTTTTTAAATGCACCACTGCTATTAAAATCCTTTCAGATCAGTGGCCGGCACTGTGCAAATGTTATGCCCCCTTAAACCTAAGCTGCTTGAACTAACTTGCCTGCTTGCGTGTTAAATCTGCTATAGTTCAGTACTGTTGTTGAGGTTCCTATTGTCAAGCACCATTGCCAAACTCCTCTTACTTCAGGCTAGTCAAATTGTCACTATACCACTTTTTATACATGTACATACATCAATTCTACTTTTTACGGCCCCATCCTCATGCACACATTTCTCCGATCTCTTTGTACTTACTTATAATTAAATGATGCATCAGTACTGTTTATAAACTGCTCTACTGACTTTGACACAGCAATAATGGAAAGAAGATTTTCACCGAAAAGGAATACAAATCACTTGAAAATAAATATTCAAGTGCTATTTGTAGTCCTGAGACCATAGTCCTTATGGGTGGAGGAGTCTTTCTATATATTTCTGCTGCATGCACATTAAAACTTGTCACACAATTGCGCAATTCTTTCCTATAGGTCTCAATGCCAGATGGTAACTTTATTTGGATGGCCTTGCAGCATGTATGTACGTAATTTTACATACAACTGCTGGTTAGTTAGTTACTTAGTTAGGTTAACTAGTGGCTAGTGGTTGCATGGATGTGAATTTTAGGGATATCAACTGTGCACATATATATGCAAGTTATGATTAGAACCACTGCATGGTAAGACATGCTAGTTCCTCTCCGAAGGTTGCTAGATCCTGTTTCCTGTTTGGACTAGTGGTTCCTCTGTTCAGTCTAGATCATTTGTTCCTGTTCATATTTTAGTTTGTATGACAATAAAATTTCCCCAATGAACATGATACACTTAAAATGGTGCTTGCTCATTAATACAACAATTAAGATCACAAGGCACAACTGCACTCACCCAAATATCAATTACACTGGGATTTTTAACTACAACACCCATTCTGTTAACACAGTACAACCAAAAAAGTGACTCCCAAATTTGCATTTAGCTCTTATTAAGGAGTGTCCTGTCCCCCCCCCCCCCCCCCCCCCCCCCCCCCCCCCCCCACGGCTCATATAAGTTGTGTGTGTGAACGTTCTTTTGTATTTAGCTGTGGAATTGAATAGAAAACATTTTGTTACTTTTTGTTTGGGTGAATAATAACTGTTTATTTAAAAAGTATCATTGGTTACTCCGTGAAATCTCAAAGCTGCTGCTGTTCCCTTATCTGTTCCTGTTAGGAGACTTAGTCATTTTCCAAGCATGGTGTTTACTACTTCATTTAATAATTGAGTAATTAGTGGTGGTGATTAACATTAGTTATATCTTAGCAGCTTCAACCTTAATAACTTATAAGCAAATTATGGTCTTAAATGATAATAACTCACTATTGAACTCAGTAACTTGAAATCAATGCTGTTCACTGCATATTCAGATCTTCGGGTACTTAATCATGGCTATTAAAATCAATTATCTCTAACCTTACTCTTGAATAATTTTGATAATTGTGGGTTTTGAATACTTTGATATAATTACTTTAACACTTAGATCTGTATTTACATAAGTACTGTAACATGTTCAAAAAATCAAATGATTAAAACAGGCTAGGGAGAAAACTGAGTAACTGTTTAGAACAAGTGGTAGATTACTGTATCTAAAAAAACATTGACTTTTTATCATAGCCGGAATCAGCCTTTGATTTTTCATGGGTGAAGGTTAATACAATATGATCACTCCTTAGAACGGAATCTTTGACTATGACTACAACTTTGACTGTCTGGGTGCAAATTGGGAGGGGGGGGGGGGGGGGGGGGGGGAATTAATGGAAGATTAACATATTCAGTGATGCAGATTTTGATGACCTGTGTTCTGCTATCATTTTGAAAACTGTGATTTCCCTATATTCATTCAAATCTTCAAGTGAAATGCGACGATTACGCGCAAAATTATGTCCATGCCTCTGAATTAGTCATCCATCCACCCACCCACCCACACCCACCCATGACATAGAAAACACAGCTTCATTGGTTCCATACAGCATACAGGGTAATTATAGTGAGAATTAAATCAGAACATGTGGGCATCACTCACGACACTGGTACTGTGACGTCGCTATTGGTACTTATACTGTTCTAGTAGCACCTATGTACTATTGCATGCTCATTAGCAACTATGGCTCCTGTCCCTGACTGTAATGGCCTAGTTAGGGGTGGGACTCACATAAAACTAGCATTGGAGTACATGCACAGTAAGAGTCTCATCCACATGGCTGCCAAAGCAAGTCAATACTCTGTTCTTCATCTTGCCTTTATGCTTTTCATTGTACCAGGCTGCCACCATCATGGTGGGCTACAATGGAGAATGGTGGTTGGGAGACTTTGGCTCGACTGTCTAGGAAAACTGATGAGTCAGTGTTGGAGAGTACAGTATGTAAGTCTTAATAAATCGCCACATCAATCTTCATGAGACCTTTGAGTGAAAGTGCTTGGTTTGCAGGGTCCACATACAACGCAATTAATTCAGCTGCAAAATTTGAGTATGATTGGTAAGATGACATTATGATCTAAGAGAGGGGTACTATCTTCATATTCTACTTAGGCACATGCTTGTAGTGACCCTTATGACTATACTGCACTCCATGCCAATGACTAAGTGCCTCCAAATGATGTACCTTAACTCTCCTTGAAGACTTGTTGAAATTAGCAAATATTATCTAACAACAATGCCAGGTGTGGCTCGACCTTTGTGTTTAGCCTGAAGGCCAAGATTTGTTCTGAGTAGTAAGTAATATCTTTGTGAATATCGGTGTGTTATTGCATTTGAGTAGGTGAATATTGAGTGTGAGATTGAGTGAAGGCGGAAGGGTGACAATGAGTGCAGAGAAGAGTGACCTTAATCATAAATTGACCAATTGTGACTTAATCTTTAATCCCCCGATGCATAACGGGTTATGCAAATGCCTAACCGGTTTAGCATTTTTTAAAAGTGGGATACCACTTGTTTGGTTGATATCTTCTTATTATGCCTATATTCATTTGATAGCTAGATGCTTGCTAGGTCGGGGTTTCAACCTTTGTTCGTGATTACATAAACCAATGCGGTGGTACAAAGTGTCAAAGTTCGAGTGGACAAAATGGCGCACTGGCAAACGGTGCCGAAGTTGATGGATGTATCGCAAAAAAACTCCAAATAGAAGGAAGGTGGTAGAAGTGACTGGCGTTGGTCCCAAAGACGATTACACGTCAAATGGAGCGATGGCACGCGAACGGACGAGACTGAGTGGGGGATAGCGATACGTGGTTATGCGAAGGCTAAGCGATGCGGGAGGAAGCGGAAGAGATCAGCTCGATTAGATTCCATAGCTAGCGAATGTGAGGAAGTGGATGAGAATGACGAGAAGGAAAAAGAGACGATACACAGCCTAACTGCTTAGGTTTAACATGCATAACGGGTTAGGCGGTTCTCCGGGGGATTAAAGGTTAAGTCTTTATTTATTTTTATTTTTATTGTGTTGGAATTAGCGATTATCTTAATTCATGAGTAACCATTTAGCGTTATTAAAAGTTTTTGGTTGATTTATAAAAGATTTTTCTGGATTTGTGGAACACCTTGTATACGTATATGCAGTAGTTGGGCGTGGCCCGCCCTTCGCGTATTGGCGGAAGCCAATACGCGAAGGGCGGGCCACGCCCAACTATATATGCAGCACTGTCTCGACCGCCAGCCGTGATAGTTAGCTAGATTTTTCACGGCCTCCGACGGTCAAAAATCATGGGCGCCACCATGCAGCATTTCTGGAAGGGGGGAGGGGGGGGGGGGGGGGACGCCCATGATAATTGACCGTGACCCGTGACCTTGACCGTTAAGCTCTCTTTTTGCCGGAACAGGAGAGAGGCATGGTAACCATACACTGACCTAGCCTGCATGGGGACCAACCGTGATCGCCTATGATGGTATGCTAGTTGGGCGTAGCCCGACCTTCGCGGCGGAATACGCGAAGGTCGGGCTACGCCCAACTAGGTTAATACCTGACCATGCGTATTCTGCATGGGGACCTGGTTTTACTATCAGTACTAGTCTGGGAACAACCACGCTGATTATTTGTTCCCACTGCAGGATTTCTGCTGTAAGTATAAACTCATTTATGCTCCACCTGTCCTTTCAGTATTATACACAGCTCTAATGCGGTGAATAAAATTACTCGGTAACCTTCAATGGATATCTATATAAGGAAATATACATGTATCGTCAGAGCAGCTGGCAAACTTAGATATCACGAATTGAAGAGCCACCAAATAGAAGTTGTCTTGCCTTTAGTGACAGGGATTGCTGCAGTAACGGGATATGGGGAAAGTTTGTGTTACGCGTGTCTTCCGTTTTTATTTGTCTATCTTCTGGATTACAACGAAGAGAACTTACAATAGTTATTACTGTCTGGCCTCTAATCGAAGATCAGGTACCAGACGCATGCCACAATTTTAGGCAGAAAGTCTGGGGATTAGTACTACTGTAATATGAATACATTAAAGCGTATAAAATTTATATGCGAAGGACCATTTTCTCGGAAACTATCCCATATAATAAAAATAATTATTATTATTGTTATTTAATGATATAAATCACATTGCAAGGATACATGATGTATACTAATGTGTACTAAAGGGGGCAGTCAGACAGTAAACTAAAGAATAGATGAGACCTGTGCAACCTTTGTAATCAGGTCGACGAAACTCTACATATACGGCAGTCTGACCGACTTTAATAAAAAAAAACAGGGCCTGAGGACGAGGCTAGGGTTGCTAGGCTAACCGTGCGCGAGTTGATTTTAATCATAGATTGACGGATCGTGACTTAAGTCATTAATTAGTGACTTAAGTCACTGAACTTTTGGAACGATAAAACACTCGAATTGGTGACGCCAGTGCGTTTTTTTTTTAATTGTGCACGTACTGTGTGGCATGCAGCTTTAAACTGTTCTAAAATGGTTGTATTTTAAGCCAGAGGAGCGTAGCAAATAGGGCAGCTTGTATCGCTGTTTGGCAGCAAACATTACAAAATACGCCCCTTTTTTGTGTTCAAACCGCGATGCCTTTCCTTGCTGGCGATCGTGTTACATGCAATGGAGCTAAGATATTAGGCAACAAACATGCAAAGCAGAGGTACGGAAGGCTTTTTAACGAAACAAAACTCCTTGGGGGTGTACAGAGAATTAACGGTAAAGGGCGTAGTGTAAAATGCATTGATCTCATTTATTTTTTATGAAGTCGCTACTTTGAAGGCGTCGTCCGCACGCAACATTAGGCGGCACAGCACTGCAGCATGCAGGCGGCAATGCTGAAGCATCCATTCCCACAGCCATTTCTATAGCAATTAGTTCCCCAAACCCGGCGATTGAAGAACCACATGAGCAAGAAAGCGATGACGTCGGTGATGGCAGTAGTTTATCTTGTCATGGCGTACAAGGAAGGCAGTAGATGGCATTGTTGAAGGCTGGAGATCCTCACCTCAGTTTGATACACACATTTTGTGGGGTAATGATGTACAAGAGGTACACAGGAGTGACAGGACTACTGGAAATTGTCTTTTCCATTACAAATGCATGCTGCCAGATGTGATTTCAAGACCGATTGCCTGTAGGATGCCCTAAGGCCACTGAATACTTATTGGTTTGATCATGAGAGCTGCAAATAGGTATCATATTGTGGACGACGCGTACTCTCTGTTCAATGGTTTCACCCAGGCACAGAAGCAGTTGCTGTAGCTTTACTTATATACATGCAAGTACCAATAAACGTAAACCTATACTCATGCACGCTCAGCAACAGGATTAACATGAAACATTTCCACACAACATTGTCCAATTGTGCCTGCATCAATTGTATGACAAAAACTCTGCTACTTGTGTAGCTACCAATGCTAGTAGTGCTTGCAGTGTATATGCAAAAGCCTGTGCAAGAACTATTGTATATAGTGTGTGCTCTGAAATGGAAAATGGCAACATTGTTGCTTTATGTGGACTGAAGTCTAAGTAAGGAAGTGCCTGTATAGTAAAGCACATATATAATCAGTGATTTACCATGCCTTTGTACACGCAAGCATGCAATACATGTATTCCCGAAGTGAGCCTAAATGAAATTCATTTATGTGAACCTGCTGTTATCTGTATTAACAATCAACCACATGTAAAGAATTTGTTTGAATAGCTGGGTATAAATCTCATTTCACCGTATCCCAGGGTAGTGACTTAAGTCACTCCCGTTTCAGTCAATCTATGATTAAAGTCGGTCAGCCGCGGCAACACCGATCGAGTCCATGCATATATACATTTAACTGATATTGATATGAAACTCCCTTGTTCTGCATCAACATGGTGATCATTCATTGGTTCTAGTTATCTTACGTAGCCCTTTTAGGACGAGGATTCAACATATTCCCTCCTCTATACAAATTTAAAGAAGTGTTTGGAAGTAAAAAAAATTCGAGAGATAAGTGAGTTGCACGCATTTGGGGGAAGTTCTCGAAGTTGTGTAATTCCTTACTTGTTTTCTTACGTTTTACTCAATTGGTGTCTACAAATCAGTCTTATACATAAGCAGTAACATGATTAGTTAACATTTTATACCCACTTATACGCAAGTCTCGTCCTCAAACCCACATATGCAGCAGCGGATGGATTCATCACCGCAACGCATATCAGGCTGGGGACGAGACCACTGATACGCCAGACAACGAAAGGCGCGTCAACTCTCTGCTCATTGCATAATGTATCAGTAACGTTTTACATGTAACATTGACACTTCTGGGGATGATGTCAACATACAGCCTGAACGGTTTTGTGTGGACTGTAAGCTTTCCATGCAGCAATAACCATCAGTGCCATCACAGGGAGGATGTAAGGTGATCCCCGAAACACACTGATCAGGAATGCAATGCACACTGTACATATGAACTTGATGTAAACACATGACATCATGGTGCACAGGTATATGTGATGCATGTGGACACATCAGGAGGTCAACAGTTGGTAGAGGCCACCAATCAGGGATGACACCCGAAGTCCCTCTCCAGTTCACTTTCATGAGCCTAGTCCACCTTTGACAAGAAGGGCATACACCTGAGGAGAAACAAGCTATCAGTAGTTCTGCTACCTTCAAGCAATTTACATATAAACCTTGAATTAAATAAACACACGTTCTGTCAAAACAAAACGTCACTACAGCAGCAATATACATGTCATCCCCCCCCCCCCCCCCCCCCCCCCCCCCCCCCCCCCCGGAAAGACGTCAAAATTTGTTACTGTTAACGTCTACCTGAAACGTATTGCGTTAGTTTTGTTGTGTTTAGACCCAGTCACTGAGCGTCACAGATCTACTAAGCTTTCGAAACGCCAGACCCAACAGTTTGCAATGTTAGGCCATGCATGTTATATAAGGTCAAAGGTAATTGTCACCGATAAAGTATGGCTTTTAGGATTTTATTGTATTTGGGGCAAAAAAATTTTTTGGCGCGTAGCGCCTTCCTTTCCACGTGTTCAATGACAGCATACCACCGTCATTCCTTCCTCATACCCTGGAGTTCATGCGTGACACGTTCGTTCGATCTAATATAATTTACGCTCTGCCATAGACTTCCAAATTCAAATAAAATAACATGACACAGAACAAGAAAATCTCGACAAGTGACAGTAGAGTACTTGAATTCTTACGCGTGCAGCAGACTTGATATAAATGCGCACCAAACTGTTACAACCGGAAAGACGCTTTCAGTCATCGTACTGCTGGCTTCTTCCTCCCCCGTAACTCCGTCCACCACCGCCTCCGCCATACCCTCCACCTCCACTGCCACCGCCGTACCCACCATAGCTTCCTCCGCCGCCGCCTCCTCTCCCAAACCCGCCACCTCCACCGCGTCTAGAGCCACCTCGACCACCTCCGCCGCCGCCTTCTCCTCTGTCTTCCGCGAACCTCAACGTCACTTCTCTGCCGTCCACCAATGTCCCGTTGTAGCTCTTAATGGCCTTCTCCGCATCGGAAATGCTCTCGAAGGTGATGAATCCGAACCCTCTAGTCTCGCCAGTCTCTCTGTCCTTGGGTAGGAAAACGTCCGTGGCCTCTTTGAACACCGCCTGGAGCGACTCCGTATCGGTATTGTACGAAAGGTTTCGGATGAACAGCTTCTTTGACGGCGTGCCGTTGTCATCTGACCCGCGGCTACCGCCTCTGAATCCACCTCCACCACCACCACCACGTCCGCCAAAGGATCTCCCGCCACCGCCTCCGCGAGGTACATAACTCGACTGACCATCCATCTTTCGCAACTTTTACCAAAAACGTGGTCGATTTGCAAGAGTTCGGAAGATCGCGTGCTCAAATCTAAGAGGATCGCGTGCCTGGTGTTACAGGCCTTTCACATCACGTGGCACGAAACGAAAGGCCATCATGTGTCGTATTATTCCAATTTCATATAGAGCGCACGGGCATTCGTTGAAAGTGGACTGTCAAGGTGTACATGTACGTGTCGAATTAGTGCACCCAGGTTAGAGCGTGCAAACGAAAGCTATATCGTAACCGTGAGTGTTAATAAAACCACACTAAGATATTCATGAAAGGCACGTAAATTAAAAGGGCTAAGCGTGTGCGTACAACACACATACATGTACTAACTTGAACAACAGAATCAATTAGAGGTACATGTATCTCTTACGTAGGACATTAGTCATTCTACTTGGTTGAACAACATCGTACACGGGGAGGGGGAATGGGAAACACTATCCTCATGTTTTAGGTCACCACTCTGACCAAGCCATACAAAACAGTGTACTAAAAAATAGTAGCTGCATGGGGTTACACTGTAGCCTCTACTGTGTGGACTGCAGCACTGATCAGCTGATACACATGTTTGTCCAGCTACTAAGATAGTACAAGGTTAGCTCAGGAAACATGCATAAAAGGTCATGGGGGTGCGGTGTGATGGTCATGGGGATAGGGGTGTGGTGTGATGGCAATGGAGGTAGGGATCTGGTTTGAGGGTCATGGGGGTAGGGGTGTGGTGTGATGGTCATGGGGGTAGGGGTGTGATGCGATGGTCATGGGGTAGGGGTGTGGGTCATGGGGGTAGGGGTGTGGGTCATGGGGGTAGGGGTGGGGGTACATGTAGGTATGAGCATGGGGCAATCCCTTACATAATAACCTTCATGTAAATGTTTAAAGGGACTGCATGCACACTGGGTTAAAAAAGGATCCTACATGCACATGCCTGATGCCTACCACAAGGACCCACAGTACAGCTGCCTGCAATAACAACCCCTACCACAGCCCTTACATTACAAGCAGCAGGTACATGTACTGGTAAAAATCTTTTTGTGGTGGGATTAAATTCATAGATGGAGACACCTTGTTAGTGTAGACCATAATTAATACATTGTATTTACATTCTGAAAGTCAATTACCTTCCCAAAGGAATATCCCATTGCCATGAGCCCAAATAACACACAAATGCACATCACACAAACACCACACATGCATACACTTACACTGCAACCAAGGTCTCAAACTAAAAAAGTAAGTTGTTCTATTGTAAAGTACTTCTCCATCTGTGAGAGCTCAGGTGTAGAGTGGTTCACTGGTAGCCATGGTAATGCACTTCCAATATGTGCACCACAAAGCAGTGAAGATACGAGCACTGGTATATGGGTAGTTCTAGGGGATGAGATATGAGTAAGTAGTCAGTGGCAATAACAGCTTCAACCATCAGGTCATGAGAGAAGATGAGCATGGGGACATGGAGAGGAACATGGGAGATGGAGGGGAGCATGGGGAAATGGAGGGGAACATGGGGACATGGAGAGGAACATGGGAGATGGAGGGGAGCATGGGGAAATGGAGGGGAACATGGGGCATGGAGGGGAACATGGGGACATGGGGCATGGAGGGGAACATGGGGACATGGGGCATGGAGGGGAACATGGGGACATGGGGCATGGAGGGGAACATGGGGACATGGGGCATGGAGGGGAACATGGGGACATGGGGCATGGAGGGGAACATGGGGACATGGGGCATGGAGGGGAACATGGGGACATGGGGCATGGAGGGGAACATGGGGACATGGGGCATGGAGGGGAACATGGGGACATGGGGCATGGAGGGGAACATGGGGACATGGGGCATGGAGGGGAACATGGGAACATGGAGGGGAACATGGGGACATGGAGGGAAACATGGGGACATGGAGGGGAACATGGGGACATGGAGGGGGACATGGGGCATGGAGGGGAGCATGGGAACATGGAGGGGAACATGGGGGCATGGAGGGAACATGGGGACATGGAGGGGAGCATGGGGACATGGAGGGGAACATGGGGACATGGAGGGGAGCATGGGAACATGGAGGGGAACATGGGGGCATGGAGGGAACATGGGGACATGGAGGGGAACATGGGGACATGGAGTGTGAGGACATGGGGACATGGAGTGTGAGGACATGGAAGGGAACATGGGGACAAAGAGGGGAGCATGGGGGCATGGAGGGGAAAGTGGGGCATGGAGGGGAACATGGGGCATGGAGGGGAACATGGGGCATGGAAGGGAACATGGGGAATGGGGCATGGAGGGGAGCATGGGGGCATGGAGGGGAACATGGGGACATGGAGGGGAGCATGGGGGCATGGAGGGAACATGGGGACATGGAGGGAAACATGGGGGCATGGAGGGGAACATGGAGGGGAGCATGGGGCATGGAGGGGAACATGGGGACATGGAAGGTAACATGGGGCATGGAGGGGAACATGGGGACATGGAGTGTGAGGACATGGAAGGGAACATGGGGACATGGAGTGTGAGGACATGGAAGGGAACATGGGGACATGGAGGGGAGCATGGGGACATGGAGGGGAGCATGGGGACATGGAGGGGAACATGGGGGCATGGAGGGAACATGGGGACATGGAGGGGAGCATGGGAACATGGAGGGGAGCATGGGGACATGGAGGGGAACATGGGGACATGGAGGGGAACATGGGGACATGGAGGGGAACATGGGGACATGGAGGGGAACATGGGAACATGGAGGGGAGCATGGGGCATGGAGGGGAGCATGGGGCATGGAGGGGAACATGGGGACATGGAGGGGAACATGGGGACATGGAGGGGAATATGTGGACATGGGGGCATGGTGGGGGGCATGGAGGGGAACATGGGGGCATGGAGGAAACATGGGGACATGGAGGGGAGCATGGGAACATGGAGGGGAGCATGGGGACATGGAGGGGAACATGGGGACATGGAGGGGAACATGGGGACATGGAAGGGAACATGGGGACAAAGAGGGGAGCATGGGGGCATGGAGGGGAACATGGGGACATGGAGGGGAACATGGGGACATGGAGGGGAACATGGGGACATGGAAGGAAACATGGGGACAAAGAGGGGAGCATGGGGGCATGGAGGGGAGCATGGGAACATGGAGGGGAGCATGGGGACATGGAGGGGAACATGGGGACATGGAGGGAAACATGGGGACATGGAGGGGAGCATGGGGACAAGGAGGGGAACATGGGGACATGGAGGGGAACATGGGGACATGGAGGGGAACATGGGGACATGGAGGGGAACATGGGGACATGGAGGGGAACATGGGGACATGGAGGGGAACATGGAGGGGAACATGGGGACATGGAAGGTAACATGGGGCATGGAGGGAAACATGGGGACATGGAGGGGAACATGGGGACATGGAGGGGAACATGGGGACATGGAGTGTGAGGACATGGAAGGGAACATGGGGACATGGAGGGGAGCATGAGGACATGGAGGGGAACATGGGGACATGGAGGGGAGCATGGGAACATGGAGGGGAACATGGGGGCATGGAGGGAACATGGGGACATGGAGGGGAGCATGGGGACATGGAGGGGAACATGGGGACATGGAGGGGAGCATGGGGACATGGAGGGGAACATGGGGACATGGAGGGGAGCATGGGAACATGGAGGGGAACATGGGGGCATGGAGGGAACATGGGGACATGGAGGGGAACATGGGGACATGGAGTGTGAGGACATGGAAGGGAACATGGGGACATGGAGGGGAGCATGAGGACATGGAGGGGAGCATGGGGACATGGAGGGGAACATGGGGGCATGGAGGGAACTTGGGGACATGGAGGGGAGCATGGGAACATGGAGGGGAGCATGGGGACATGGAGGGGAACATGGGGACATGGAGGGGAACATGGGGACATGGAGGGGAACATGGGGACATGGAGGGGAACATGGGGACATGGAAGGGAACATGGGGACAAAGAGGGGAGCATGGGGGCATGGAGGGGAACATGGGGACATGGAGTGAGAGGACATGGAGGGGAACATGGGGACATGGAGGGGAATATGTGGATATGGGGGCATGGTGGGGGACATGAGGGCATGGTGGGGGACATGGGGACATGGAGGGGAACATGGGGCATGGAAGATAACATGGGGCATGGAGGGGAACATGGGGGCATGGAGGGGAACATGGGGGCATGGAGGGGAGCATGGGGGCATGGAGGGGAGCATCGGGACATGGAGGGGAACATGGGGGCATGGAGGGAACATGGGGACAAAGAGGGGAGCATGGGGGCATGGAGGGGAACATGGGGACATGGAGTGAGAGGACATGGAGGGGAACATGGGGACATGGAGGGGAATATGTGGATATGGGGGCATGGTGGGGGACATGAGGGCATGTTGGGGGACATGGAGGGAAACATGGGGACATGGAGGGGAACATGGGGCATGGAAGATAACATGGGGCATGGAGGGGAACATGGGGGCATGGAGGGGAACATGGGGGCATGGAGGGGAACATGGGGGCATGGAGGGGAACATGGGGACATGGAAGGTAACATGGGGGCATGGAGGGGAACATGGGGACATGGAGGGGAACATGGGGACATGGAGGGGGACATGAGGGAGCGTGGGGATATGGAGGGAGTGTGAGGACATGGAGGGGAGTGTGGGGACATGGAGGGGATGGTGAGGACATGGAGGGGGAGCATGGGGGCATGGAGGAAATATGGGGACATGAAGGAAGTGTGAGGAATGGGGACATCGTGAGGACATGGAGGGGGCATGCAAGGGAATGTGGGGACATGGAGGGAAGCAGAAGTTCAGAATGGAAATGGGAGATGATGATGCAGTGGTTTGAGACTGGAACTGATGCGGGTGATGATGGGACAGAACAAAATAAGAATACGGATTATGTGTGAAGGAGGAAACGGGGAGATGACAATGGCATAACATAATAAAGGAAGTGGCACAACATGCCCATAAATGGGCAGATGAGCAGGGCAGCCAAGTAAATGGGGGAAATTGAGGGATTTTTTTTTCTAAAGCAACAAAGTGCAATAGTACCACAGATCTTATCAACTTACCGCAATATGCTTGCTTCAACGAACCACATTTGTGGGAGGACCAGCTGTCTCGCGTTCTGCATGCTCATTCGTGCAAATACACTGCCATGAACCACACCCTTGCAAATCTAGTTAGCTGTTGTCCCAAACAATATCCTCATAGCTGTGATATTGGTGGCTCGGAGGTTAACGACAATAAACGGTTTGCAGAGAACCAGTTTTCCTCCACCGCTTTTTTACGCCATAAACATTAAATGATATATCACCAAATATAGGAAGTCAATGACACGAGACAGTGGACTTATGGTTCAAGAGCTGTGAGAGAGTACGAACAAAAATACGGTTCCCACATGTGCAGGGGGGGTTAAACGTAGTCGGTGTTCAGTCGTCATCGTACTGCCTTCTTCCTCCACCACCACCACCTCCGCCTCCGTAGCCTCGATCTCTGTAATCAGACCGCCCACTTTCCCTCCCTTCACTTCTACCACCGCCGTACGAATCACCACCACCACCATACCCACCACCACCGTAACCACCACCCCGTCCGCCATAACCACCACCACCACCACCCCGTCTCCCTCCTCCTCGACCACCACCACTTCCACCTTCACCTCTATCCTCGGCAAACCTCAGGGTGACTTCTCTGCCGTCCACTTGCGTCCCGTTGTAATTCTTCAGCGCCTTCTCGGCCGCCGAGATACTCTCGAAGGTAATGAATCCAAACCCTCTTGTCTCGCCAGTTTCTCTGTCCTTGGGCAGGAAAACGTCAGTTGCGTCTTTGAAGACTGCCTGGAGTGACTCTTTGTCAGTATCGTAGGATAGGTTTCGTATGAACAGCTTCTTTGACGGCGTTCCGCCATCGTCTGAACCACGGTTACCGCCTCTGTATCCACCTCCACCTCCACCACCACCTCTGCTGCCGCCACCGTAAGACCTTCCTCCGCCGCCTCCTGATGGCCTGTAACTTGACTGGTGACCGTCCATTTTTGTTCTCACAGCGTGTTTGTGCCTACAGATCACGCGACAGCAAACGAGCTCCTATTTTCCGGTTCACCGAGCATGCGCGTGGGCAAATACCGTTAACGTATAATTGGAGTATATATGTCTGAGAAGCTGCCAGTGGGGCCGTCATACCACTGATACCAGCCTTGCTTATAAATATGATGGCCCCTTCTCAGACGTATATACTCCAATTATACGTTAACTGAAGGGGGTTTTGCTGCTGTTGCATCAGCAGAGGCGGGTGGGGGGTGGGGAGGGGGCCTTGGCGCCTAAAATTAAATAGATTACAACATGCGGAGCATAATTTAGCTTCTAGCGCTCGCTCGCATCCATAAACAGTATAATATGCCATGCCCCTTTTAGGCGCCCGGCCCCTCCCCTCGGTAGTCCTACGGTGTTTAGCTGTGGCCATAAGAAGTCGTCACCATGTGTGTACATGAACCAATATGCATACATGCAAGTGCTAGTCTGGGAACCCAACTGATGGTACCATCAGTCGGGTCCCCAGATTATGGAAGTGCATGGTGCATTTAACAATAGTTAGGCATACCCTGGCATATTACAGAAGGTTGGGCTATGCCCGACTACACTTTGCCCAGATTCTTTGGGTATGGCAAGCCAAGATTATATAGATAATTTTAATATGCACAGCCATCAGTTTCCCAGTGCATAATGCATTTTCAAACAGGAGCATACCAGCTGACACAGTGTACACGTGATTGTGGGTACATGTGCATACACAACATACACACCACACAATGGATCACACAGGCCCAAGATGTCCTGATGAAACCTCACTGAAGTTTATATGTCCAGTGTCCATTGCATGCTTCTGGGTCTCTGCTGGGCCAGCCAGACCCTTCCCACACACAAGGCACCTCACAGTGATGTTGTGAACATCAGTGTACTGTCTTATCTAAAGGGAACAAGCAAAATACGCATGTGAATCAGGTTCCTCCCACACACAAAGGCTCCTCCCACATACAAAGGCTCCTCCCACACACAAAGGCTCCTCCTACACACAAAGGCTCCTCCCACACACAAAGGCTCCTCCTACACACAAAGGCTCCTCCCATTCTCCATCTCCAATGACTAGAGTACATATTGTCATGTGCCCTAGGTACACAGTACATACATGTGCCCTAGGTACACAGTACATACATGTGCCCTAGGTACACAGTACATACATGTGCCCTAGGTACACAGTACATACATGTGCCCTAGGTACACAGTACATACATGTGCCCTAGGTACACAGTACACACATGTGCCCTGGGTACACAGTACATACATGTGCCCTAGGTACACTGTACATACATGTGCCCTAGGTACACAGTACATACATGTGCCCTAGGTACACAGTACATACATGTGTCCTAGGTACACTGTACATACATGTGCCCTAGGTACACTGTACATACATGTGCCCTAGGTACACAGTACACACATGTGCCCTGGGTACACAGTACATACATGTGCCCTGGGTACACAGTACATACATGTGCCCTGGGTACACATGTGCCCTGTACCTTGCAGGCATCTTTGGCGATGCCTTGTGCCCTGGCCAGCACAACACTTTCTGAAGCTGAGAACACCTTCTGAACCACAGCTCCATCTGGGGCAGCCAGCACCAGAGGGTCATAGTGAATACCGTCATAAATCAAGAGAACTCTCTTCTCATAACCGCCATTTTGACCTGTGGACAAACATGTCTGTTATCGTGCAGGTCTGTTATTGTACAGTGTGTACACTGTTTACTTCTACATCCGATCATCCGTACTTGGGGACAGCTTGTACTTAGCTGAAATAAACCTGCTAAATTTGTTGTCTTGCCCACACTAACCAAATAGGTCAATCCGTTGGGTCTGTATGTCCACCACAGCAATCTCCACTTTGAAGTGTTCACTGAAGATGGACAGTTCAATGGCACCTGTACCAACAACACAAATGGAGTGAGACAAGGGGGGGTTGGTGGTGGAAGGGGCAATGAGAAAATTACCATACACATACATGTACATGTATACGACTCTTGCACCTAATATATGTACATATGTTCACATATATGTATGTGTGTAGGACAATGTGTGAAAACATAAATTACATTCAACATGTATGAACACCGTGTGCATATAAATATGGCATATACATGTAATATTGTATAGTACATGTGCATGCACACAACAGGTTGCCACAAATCCCATCAATAAACTGATGCACCTGAAAATGTTCTAGCTGTTACTGTGCATCGTCTAAATTGCATAGGGCTATGACCCAACAGTTATTCCCCAACACCCCTGCATCTAATACGGGTGACTTTCCACCAGCACACCCACCCCCTCCTCACAAACACACCTCCCCATGTCCCTCATGAGCTTCATACCTCCCCATGAGTCATCCTTCATGATCCAATCCACATATTCTCTGTTGGGACGCCCTAAGAACACATCATTGTACTTGACCGGATCTGAAAGGATGATTCCACCCACAAGATCCCTCAGCTCTGCAGCTGTATCCCTCCTCGAGCCTAGTAGAATACTGAATGGAAGGAGAGAAGGGAATGGATGGAGTGTGAAGGAAAAGTAACTGATGAGGCTGGAGGGGAGGTACATGTAGGTACGAGGAGAGGAGGGAATGGAGGGATGGAGAGGGAAGGTGGGGGGAGGAGGGAGAGAAAGGAGGAGAGATGTGAGGGAGATAAGGGAGGGAGGGAAGAGGGAGGAAGGAGAGGAGGTATGGAGAGAAGGGGAAGGGAGGGAGGGAGGGAGGGAGGGAGGGAGGAGGGAGGGAGGGAGGGAGGGAGGGAGGGAGGGAGGGAGGGAGGGAGGGAGGGAGGGAGGGAGGGAGGGAGGGAGGGAGGGAGGGAGGGAGGGAGGGAGGGAGGGAGGGAGGGAGGGAGGGAGGGAGGGAGGGAGGGAGGGAGGGAGGGAGGGAGGGAGGGAGGGAGGGAGGGAGGGAGGGAGGGAGGGAGAGCTCTCTAGAAGGAGAGATGAGAGGAGATGGAGGGAAGGGAGGGAGGGGAGGAACCACTTTTAGGATTTCTCTGTATACATGTATCATAGTAAAGCTGTGGCTGTGTACTAACCTAATGCTTTTGAAGAGGCAGGAATTGTCTGCAGGGACCACCCTGAGAATGTGGAGGAGTACATAATAATGACACCACTATACACATGTGTACATGCATGCTTGTACAGATGTTTACATACAATGCACATTATACATGTATCTTCAATGGTTCCCCTCCCCCTTCAATGGTTCCCCTCCCCCTTCAACGGTCCCCCTCCCCCTTCAATGGTTCCCCTCCCCCTTCAACGGTCCCCCTCCCCCTTCAATGGTCCCCCTCCCTCCCCCTTCAATGGTCCCCCTCCCTCCCCCTTCAATGGTCCCCCTCCCTCCCTCTTCAATGGTCCCCCTCCCTCCCCTTCAAAGGTTCCACTCCCTCCCCCTTCAATGGGCCCCTCCCTCCCCCTTCAATGGTCCCCCTCCCTCCCCCTTCAATGGTCCCTCTCCCTCCCTCTTCAATGGTCCCCCTCCCTCCCCCTTCAAAGGTTCCACTCCCTCCCCCTTCAATGGTCCCCTCCCTCCCCCTTCAATGGTCCCCCTCCCTCCCCCTTCAATGGTCCCCCTCCCTCCCCCTTCAATGGTCCCCCTCCCTCCCCCTTCAATGGTCCCCCTCCCCCCCTTCAATGGTCCTATCTACTTTAGAATACATGTACAATTAAATAAGTGAAAGACCTTCCCCCATTGGTGAGCATACATGTGTGTACATGTACTGTTGGCTGGTGCCATTTAATGCTAAACTGAAACCCAATTGAGCAAAAGTGTACTATAAAGATCCTTTGCAGAAAATTACTAGCATTTACAGTTTCACTGCTGTAAAAACATACATGATAGAGATGGTATTGTTTGGCTCATACAAGCACAGCAACAGACATTCATTCTAAGATCCACAAACGCAAGGTGGTACTGTACAAGTGCACTAAGTCCACCATACATGCCCTGCAGGACAAAGGCACATCGATGCCATGCCTTACTGCAAATCAAACCATCCATATGAAGGGGACTTCAACCATGACAAAATAGAAATTATAAACTAAGCGTTCCCCCAGTTTGTAGAATAATTCATACTGTGGTGCCATCAGCAACTGCTACATGTAACACCCCACGTGCATATGTGTACATGTACATGTACACTGTACATTGTACATTGCAAAGCCATTCATGTTTCACAAATTACAGTGCCAGAAATCACCTCAACGCTCACACATGTACATGTACGATGTGCCTTCATCCTCAGGAGCCCCTTTTAACCCTTCCCTCCCTTAATCATTCCCTTTCTTAACCATTCCCCTACCTTACGTTAACCCTTCCCTCCTTTAACCCTTCCCTCCCTTAGCCCTTCCCTCCCTTAACCCTTTCCTCCCTTAACTATTCCTCTCCCTTAACCCTTCCCTCCCTAACTATTCCTCTCCCTTAACCCTTTCCTCCCTTAACTATTCCTCACCCTTAACCCTTCCCTCCCTTAACTATTCCTCTCTCTTAACCCTTTCCTCCCTTAACTATTCCTCTCCCTTAACCCTTTCCTCCCTTAACTATTTCCCTCCCTTAACCCTTCCCTCCCTTAACCATTCCCTTACTCTTCCCAGCTTTACCATAGCCTTCAGTACATCTTCCATACATTGCGTACGGATACAGTGGCCACACACACCTACTCCCTCCTCAGGCCACACACACCTACTCCCTCCTCAGGCCACACACACCTACTCCCTTCTCAGGCCACACACAGTACACCTACTCCCTCCTCAGGTCAGCTTCCATCGAGGCATCAGGACTCCTCTCTCTGACCGGATTATCCACCATCTCAACAAGAAGCACATCTCCAGAGTGTATGGCAAGCCTCTGAAGAGTGGTGTCCTTGGTGTGGGAGCTTACTTCCTTTGGAGGATAGCCACACAGGACTGTGAGTAGATTTGGTTTCGATTAGACACACCATGAACTACGTGCTGAATGTACACCACCACTACAGGTGTGTGTATCCCTATGTCCCACCACACATGCACACATTATAGTAGCAGTTTCAGTTTCTAGCTGCAGGCCATATAAGGCATCCATTTTGGAAGACATTTGGTCAGTTAATGGTTGTAGACTTTGAATCTATGGATGACAGTACCTATTGTCATATTTCCACCCCACTTGGACAGACATGCCCCCTCCCCCAACCCCACACCATACATGTATGTTGCCATTCCGTTAAAAAGTGGAGATGGACCACTGTATCACATGAGAGACACTGCATTTACATGTATTGTAATTACGCCCCTTCTCTCTCTCCCCTCCAATCCAGTACACTTTCACACGTTTATACGGTACAATATCTATGGAGACTTACTTTTCTGTGCTCTGGGTGCGATACCAGACTTCTCATGAATAACATTCTGGAGGTCCTGCAGCGAAGAGGTGGGTCCAAGGCTGTCTATCACATACTTGCCATTTTTGGCTTGAATTTTGAAAATCTTCAACCGAAAAATTTAAAGGAAAAAGCTGCAGCTGCGTCGCGTTGATCGACTTACCAGTTTGGACATAATTTTAAATAACACGGAAAATAAACTAACGGGTAATAATTAACTAAAAAGTGTTTATCGACTGACTTCACAAATCGACTTCAAGGACCGAATCGACGATGGAAGTTACGGGACAGAGGAGGCGGGAATCGAGGCTTTTACCCTCCTAATCAGGTCCCCTAAAATGATAGCGACTGTATCTATCGTTACCATAGATATAATAAGAGTAAGCTCTATAATACATGTATCTATGACGTTACGTATGAATTGAAGGACAGAATTGCAAAATGAAACTTAATTTGTTGTTACACCAACTCTAAAAACAGATATGATGCCGCTATGAAATGCCCTCTTAAGCAACGTTTAGGCATGAAAACTGATAGAGATTCAACCAACCTTTAATCTGTTCTGCGTGGGAATTGATGGATATGTTTATTTTAAAGGAGAACCTTTACAGTACCTCAATAAGCATGTTAGTGCACCAGTAATCCAGCCAGACGTATGTCTTGTGAGCATTGCTGTGAGGAGGTATTTCACCACAGTGTGGTGTTATACATACATCATTATAGTTAACAACAGTAGACAATAGTAGCCTTTTGATGTTGCAATCAGTCACGTCAATTTTGATGGGATGGTTGTACATGTAAGTGGAGCATACATGTATGTGTGTGATAGCATGCAATCATAGCAACATAAATGATTCCCCCCCCCCCCCACACACACACACACATTACTATAGAACATACCTGTTCCTGCTTTGTAATGGCTTGTTACCTGCACTGTTTGGGTAGTATGTGTACAGGGGAGCACAGATTACTTACCCTACCTTATCTTTTGAAGTAATCACATTTGTCACTTAAAAATTTACATATTTGTACACAACAGATTATTAATCGATGGTCAATAATAATTCAAATTATTTGATTGTTATCTGACAAATAAACCACATTAGAAAAACAAAGAAAACATTGTGCATGTGACTGGTTATTATTGAGAGAAGAGGTGTACCTGTACGCAGAGCAAGAGGCAGTATACGCGTACGCAGAGCAAGAGGATGTGTGGACAGTGGAGGTGAGAACACTGAAGGCTCGAATAGTGGAGGCACAAATGGTAGGTGCAAGTAGTGAAAGCGTGAATAGTGGAGGCATGGGTAGAGGAAGTACAATCAGAGGTAGAGGACGTGCAAGTACACGCACAGGAAGTGCAAGTAGAGTGATACCATGTGATGAAGAGGAAGATACTGACACTGTCCATGAACTATTGTCTGTCTCAAGTACTAAGAGAGTTGTATGCTGCTAATTTGGAGCTTTGTATCTTGTCAGTGGTATGAAATATCTCATGCTAATTTATACACATATAAACCTGTCACTTTGTCAATGCTAGATACCAAAGATATACTCTGGCAGATATCAAGTTTTTACAATTTTTGAGCTTAATACCTACACGTACATGTAACTCCTGATTCTTTTATCTCAAAAGTGTCAAAATTGAAATCCATGTTCAAAAGTAATGTGGTTATTCATATCTTCTTTTCGTTTCAGTTTCAATAAACTATTGCTGAGTTATAGGTTGCGTTTTTGGGGATGGACAATGTTTATTTGTATGCTTCAGTCTAATTATCAATTTACATCACAAACCACAATACTTTTTTTGAATTGAAACTTATTAATAACTTTCAATCTGCATCCATTTTGGTGTCTTTTGCAGTAATTTTTTCATCAACATAGCTTTTCCTAACTGTCTTATTATCTGAGACAGACAATAGTGCATTTCGATAGGGGACACTGCAGAATGTGTGGTGTTGGTATACGATGGCGATGTGCCTGCACCCTCCAAAGTGGTACTGCAAGTGGTAAGAAACGAAATGATGCATCAGCTATGTTTTTGTGCCCTGCATCAAAGAGAAGGTTTGATTTTGCATATTGAAGGAGTTAAACCTCAAAACCTAAAGCAGCGCTCTGCCCTGAGATGGTGGAGGCTTTGTTGCTGTTTTTTTGATACACAAGTGATTGAATTTGCATGACTCTTTTGCAGTGAACATCATTTTCCTACAGAGGACTAATTTGTGTGCACCTGTACACATTTTACTGCAAAACATTCCTGATATAACCACATGAATAATTTCATTTCATATAGTTACTATATCATGCCCTCTATCACTTTCAATACTTATTTGAAAACAGTATACTACTATAGTGAAGCAATGTAATATGTGTACAGGTGTACACAAATTAGAGCATTTGACTGTAAAAGTGATTATCAAAAAGTAACAGCATTTGTTTGATGTACATACAAAACAAACTATGTGGATGAAATTTGACTTATTGAGAATGTTTCCATCTGGTTTGTTTGAATATCTAACTTTTACAGTGTTCTGCAGTGCTATAGATAACAGGATTAAGCAATGTTATTGCATCCAGCCAAAATTAGCATATTCATGACACATTTAATCCCACCATAGGGGGTATAGATTTTCAAAGTTGTGTAGAATGCTCACTGCTGCTATAAGATATAATGCAGCAAAATGAAAAGAGTAATTTGTGTACCACTGTACACATTTTAGGATGCAAATAGACAATATATTTCACAGAAACTGTCCCACACATTACAAAAAGCTTGAAAAAAATTTTTTTGCATGCTGGTGATGTGTGAACTTTTTGCCCTAGGTGATGTATTGCTCTAGATGCTTGCAAATGCATGCAATATCGAGAGTTACGGAAGTAACTCTCATATAGGATTTGTGCCGTATCATGAATATCATTTAAAAAACGCGATCCGCGTATAACTCACGAACCGAGAAACGGATAGTGTAGCTCTTTATTGCTATCGAACCACAATGGAAAGACGATCATTTTCATGTTTTGTTCAAGTCGCCAGACCGTTTACTTTAAGAGAACAAAAATGCTCGTAGTTCTCGTTCCCAGTCCCAAATTTCTCCTCCGACAGTTTTTCTGGGTGAGTATAACTCGGGATAGGAATGGTTGTAATGAGCGCAAAATACACCAAAAAATCTAGAGAATTCTAGAAGAACATCTACAGGTCTCAGATATGGAAATAAAGCATGTTACTGATATACGTAATATGCATATGGAGCTATATGGAAGCGTTTCCATGGCAAGGTTCACGTGATATGTGTATTATCTATCATTTTTAAACTCATTTTGGCGAAGTTGTTTTTATCAAAATGCCTTCACGACAACAACAGCGGAGAGCAAAGCGACGAGCGGAATACCTCCAAAATCGAAACGAGGAGTTAGAGACCTCTCTCGGGTTCGGCGCTTCTAAGAGGGGGCGTGTATGCTGTGATGAGCAGAATTCTGACGAGTTACGAGCTTCTAAGAGGCAAAAGCAGCAAGAGACCAATCGGGATTCCAAAAGGATACAATATTGGATAAACCCTTCTGCTGCATGTTTAGCGAAAAGGGCGCAATACCAGAAGCGTAAGCGTGAGGCCCAAAGGTGAGTTGTGCATGGAATATTATGGTTTGGCGCGCTTCTTTTAGTCTAGAGCAGCTGGAAAAGTGCTTTATACATTGTGTTGCTAGGTGATGTACAGTTGGATTTTGTCATGTTGCATAACGGGTGTTGCTACACAGTATTCATATTATTGATATTAGTTGCACTGTTTATTATGTTTTGCAATACAGTTCAAGTGTCACCCCTAGTATAGTACACACAAATAATGCATGACATGGGTTGACATTATTATGTCCAGTGAAGTATTGACTTCATGCTTCCATCTCCTTAATCATTTTAGCTACTGCCTGTATGAACCCAATGATAGTGTTCTAATCGAGTATAAGGGTGGCCTTGAAAAGGCTATTCTAAGCAATAGGACATTGCTAGATGAGTTAAATGATGCCTTTTGCCAGACCCATCCATGGTTAGCACAAAAGGTTACCACTAGCTGCTGTTAGCAAAGTTAGTACAGATGCATTACTTGCTAAGGCACTGAACATTCGAAGAGCAAAAGCAGGGGGATTGTTAAAAGATGTTTGTGCCATTAATGCAATAAAATTATCAGAAAATGATATCATAGCTGGGATAAGGCATCATAGTGCTGTCTCAGAACCCTATTTCTATGATACCTCTTACAATCACACAAAACAGCATGGGCCTATACCAGTAGACCTCAATGGTAGGTGTGTTGTGGCAGAGGAAATAGAGAACAGAGGTGGCCATGATAGTGTGCGCCCACTGAAATGGAAATGCACAAGTGAGTGTCGAATGCTCACTGGTGGTGAAATAGAAGTAGTGCTGGAAACCAAGTTTCTATTTCAAAAATGCATTGATGATGTCCGGGCTGGACTGGACAGTCTAGATTCAGGGTGTAGTTGTGTCTTTCATGATAGCACTTTGCAATCAGACTTGCACTATAGTGAATGGCGAGGTCACCCTATTTGTTGTGAATTTCCAACCTGCTCCAGTCCACTGAGGGTGATAAGGGCAGCTGCACCTCACTACCCAGTCTTACGGGGGCTTATCTGGCCACTTTATTCTGCCCGCAAAAATTAGTGTGATTTGCTTGGCAAGGTCTGGTGCACACATTGACTCAGAGTGAGGTTGGTGCCTTTTGTATTAATCAGTCATTGCTTCAACACAGTCAATACACATGTGGTGCAGAGCTGTCACAGTACAGCCATCATTGCCCACTAATCAAATGTGTGACATAAGTGCAATGCAATAGACTTGATAATAAACATTAGCGTCCAACTCAAATATGGTGTTGTGTTGTGCATAAGCCTGACTAGCGCTGATTGTCCAAGCAGATTCATTTGCCTAAAATAGGCGACAATGAGTGAGGTTGGGCCTCATGATACCCTCCACCTTGAGTGGATAATACATATATGTCTGAGAAGCAGGCATATGTGGGGGACCTATCCTCATTGGCAATTGAATCAAATCTCAAAAAAGTTCACCCCAGGAGTGTATATGTATGGTGTTGTTTACTTCTATATAGTCAGAAACAAACCACGAAACATGATGTTGCTAGGCAGTGACATGTTCAGTGTTGCTACAGCTGGACATGGGTATGCATAACATTTTGGTGGGTACTTCTGCACAGCTGGTACTGAGAAAAAGAAAACGACTGCAGAAGCTGATGAAGGAGGGAGTGGAGGAAGAGGGGGAAGAGGAGGGAGAGGGGGAAGAGGAGGGAGAGGTGGAAGAGGAGGGAGAGGAGGAAGAGAAGGAAGAGGAGGAAGAGAAGGAAGAGGAGGAGGTGGAGATCGCCCGTACATATTTAAAATAACTAATGCTTATTTTTATAATTAAACTTTGTTTTACTATTTCTGTATTACATATTTAATACGCTGTACTTCATAAGCGATCGAGACAAACGTTTCTGCATGACATTTTGCGATATTGGCCATCAAAAATGAAGGGAACAAGATATAAAAAACATTCTCTCTGAGAAAGTTGGTGGTATATAGGATTTGAAGGCAATGGTGGTGTAAAAAGGAAGGGAACAAGGGATCAACGATGATACGAAATTTTTTTAACAGTCCTATATTTAGCACTTTTGTAGTACGTACATTTTTCGTTGCTAAATATAGGACTGTTACAAAAAATTTCGTATCATCGTTGATCCCTTGTTCCCTTTCTTTTTACACCACCATTGCCTTCAAATCCTATATACCACCAACTTTCTCAGAGAGAATGTTTTTTATATCTTGTATAGTTACAAATGATGATCCCTGGCCTGACGGTACCTTACTATTAGGGGTACCTTCATGAGTCACAAGTTGGTTCAATATGGCCAGTCTCCCTGTCCCGCGCCGATACCCTCTGTGCATGTGACCACACTTGAGAATGAAACTCTAATGGTAAAATCAAGGGAAAGTGGTAGGGAATAAGTCATGCATAGCTATTGAAGAAATACAGTGAACAAAGTATGTACACACTATCTTGGAGGTGGCAGAAGCTTGTCCTGGGGGTGGGGATGTAACAGAAGCTTGCCCTGGGGGTGGGGATGTAACAGAAGCTTGCCCTGGGGGTGGGGATGTAACAGAAGCTTGCCCTGGGGTGTGGGGATGTAACAGAAGCTTGCCCTGGGGGTGGGGATGTAACAGAAGCTTGCCCTGGGGGTGGGGATGTAACAGAAGCTTGCTCTGGGGGTGGGGATGTAACAGAAGCTTGCCCTGGGGTGTGGGGATGTAACAGAAGCTTGCACTGGGGGGTGTCAATATATTGTCAGGGTTACATTTGCACCATTATATATTGGAATAGCCCAATGTTTCATTCCGATCGTCACCCTCTGATTGTCGCTAGACATTGATTACAAGATGAAGGTACTTCAAGCAATTGTACTCCTTGATCTGTTCTTTGGTGAACAACAGGGGGCATGTCCATCCTCATGGGGAAACCAGGCTGATGATAGCATGAGACTTGCTATAGCTCCTGAAGGGTGTGGGTACTCCTGTGAAGGGTGTGGGTACTCCTATGAAGGGTGTGGGTACTCCTATGAAGGGTGTGGGTACTCCTATGATACTACTGTGAAGGGTGTGGGTTTGCTGTGTGGCCATTGCTTTGTGTGCTGTATGTTTATGGTACATGTGTATGTGTGTACTATTAGTCATGGCATCAGGTACATGGGGAATAGCACTGTAAATAATTCAAATGGCACTTCCTTCTATAGTGGACAGCAAGTTGACAACTTCAAACAACACAGTAGTATGTGCATGTATGTGGTTGGGTGTGTGGGCATGTATGTGTGTATAGTTGGATGTTGTCATGTACATGTACAGTTGATAAGTGTGTGTGGGCATGTGGATGGGTATGTGGGCATGGGGGTGTGTGTGAAATAAGGAGGAGGAGAGGGAGGAGGAGGAGGAGGGGGAGGAGGGGAGAAACATAGTCAACAGCTGACCTCAACAGAATTCATGACTTTGTGGTCAGGTTATTGTTGTGCACCATCAGGAGTTGTGCAGTTTTACAAGACACAAGCCCATGCTTGAAGGAAAGATGCTCAATAATCAGCCACTGGTACAATAGCCCTATAAAGATTAAAATTATTGTTATAAAGATACTTATTGTAGGGATGCAATACAAACTAAAGAGTTCTGCACCCATTGGAGGAGGGCTCTAGTGTGTACTCTGATCAGGCAAATACTTCAGGTGAAAACAACAGTGGAAAGCCATCTGCGGAATTATATATACATGTATTACATGTACAGTGTATAACTGTTATAATTATTTCCGTGATTCAAACTTTCATTGTCATACCTGTTGTTGTGTATAGGGTGGTGTGCTGAAGTAACACGTACCCACACCCCCTCCCTCTGGAGGACTGTATTTATCCGTTGTTAACTATACAAGTATATATACAAACATGTGTAGAAGTATTGTATTGCATAATAATAATATCCCTCTTTTCAAATAATTGTGCAAATGTACAGAAGGCACGAAAAAAGGTGGAGTGTCAACAAAACGAATATTATAGCAGCGCCAAGTTAAGTTAAAAGCATTAATTATTAACGTGCATGCATCCGGCTGGCCTAGCCCAGCCTATCGAGATCATGATCAACTCGCAAAGTGCTCGCAGGGAACAAACCATGTGCATGAATAATTCACGGTTGGACGAGCTAGGTACTCACCGAAGGATGGCACTGATTCATGAACGAATGGTAACTTGGTAAGCGTGATCGGAGTGCTGTTCGCGATGTGGTTCAATACGATATCTAGCAGTATTTATGTGTCGCTCGTACTGGCTCGTAGGCCTACTGTACTTAGAAGTAGGCCTTAACTTCATATATTGAGTCATTGTTATTATATAACCGTTCACCCTACACCTCAGCAACTGAGTTTTGAAGTCTGTCACCTGGCTTTTAATAATAAGTACATCAAGGTGTAATTCACTTGCGTATCAGAATTTCCCTAGACGATTTAATGGGTCCTTTATACAGTACTACCACTAACCTGGACGATGTGATTTCATGCCACAATGAACGTTTAAATGATATTGTTTTTTGTCAGTGTGCCTATAGTATTGCACACCTGCAGTGATATCAGTTGGGCAAATGGTCTTAATTGTAAATGTTCCAAACCCCCATACTAGGCTAGCCAGGCGTGTGATGTGACCATTACATCAACACTACTTTTCAGTGAATAGTGTGTCTGCTCATTTGATGGCTTACCATTAGACTGATTTAGGTTGCTGGGTGATGTACCACTGTACTTGGTAGCATAAATTTGCCGGGTAGCTGACATCTATATTTCAGTTCAGTATTGTTTGAAACTATTATCCGAGTGCACAACCACTGGTGTTGTGTGTGAGTATATGTGGAGGTGAAGGAGGGTGAAAGATGGATTGTATTGAATAACGGTTTAAGTGCACATGCATGTCATTTGATCGATGTGACGGTGCAAACCACACAGCTTGTCAACAAGAGAAGGTTGCAGATGAGGCCGAAATACTGAATGAGGAGGAGGATTTGTCAGGTGAGGAGTAGACATTCATGACAAGCTAAGACATATCTGAATATTGTTATATTGGCCTGTTACCATGTTAACTGAATACTGTTATTAGCCTGTTCCGGCTTGTTCAGTAAACTTATTACAATAATTGTTGCTTTCTATCTGAAGTGATCTTGGAATGGCATTAGTTGTTATTTGGCGTACAGTACACTGCAGTGTGCTTGTGGCTATTTTGGTTTGGCAATGTTGTAACCACTAATATACGTAACCTTCCGATACCATTTCGTAGTATGATAGTTACGATATACTTAACCACGTGTCAAATCTAATTAATGCCTAATGGCATCAAAGTAAGTGAAAAGAGTCCTTAAAGATGCAAAGGAAAACGTGCGTGGTTAATAGTAAGCGTATTGGTGCATTTTTTACACATGCGTGGGGTCAGCCGGCTATTAATGCAACTTGCCAAACCAACACGGTAGTAAATAAACTGTTCATGTCGGATTGAATCGTTTATTTTGGCTTACACCCCCAGTTAGTGGTTTAGGGTAGAGCCAGGCATTTGTAGGTCATCACATGCTGGCCAACACAGGACAGCAGCTGCTTGGTGCTCATAGCCCTTGTAATGTGTAGTGTGTGCAGTGTGTAGTGTGTGCATGTGTGTATGTGTGTAGTGTGTGCATGTGTGTATGTGTGTAGTGTGTGCATGTGTGTATGTGTGTAGTGTGTGCATGTGTATGTGTGTAGTGTGTGTATGTGTGTATGTGTGTAGTGTGTGCATGTGTGTATGTGTGTAGTGTGTGCATGTGTGTATGTGTGTAGTGTGTGCATGTGTGTTGTGTGTAGTGTGTGTATGTGTAGTGTGTGTATGTGTAGTGTGTGTATGTGTGTAGGTGTGTATGTGTGTAGTGTGTATGTGTGTATGTGTATATGTGTGTAGTGTGTGTATGTGTATAGTGTGTATGTGTGTAATGTGTGTATGTGTGTAGTGTGTATGTGTGTATGTGTGTAGTGTGTGTGTAGTGTGTGTATGTGTGTGTATGTGTGTAGTGTGTAGTGTGTAGTGTGTGTGTAGTGTGTAGTGTGTATATATGTGTGTGTATGTGTGTGTAGTGTGTAATGTGTAGTGTGTATGTGTGTAGCGTGTGTAGTGTGTGTATGTGTGTAGTGTGTGTATGTGTGTATGTGTGTAGTGTGTATGTGTAGTGTGTGTATGTGTGTAGTGTGTGTATGTGTGTAGTATGTGTATGTGTGTATGTGTGTAGTGTGCATGTGTAGTGTGTATGTGTGTAGTGTGTGTATGTGTGTAGTGTGTGTATGTGTGTAGTGTGTGTATGTGTGTACTGTGTGTATGTGTGTAGTGTGTGTATGTGTGTATGTGTGTAGTGTGTATGTGTAGTGTGTGTATGTGTGTAGTGTGTGTATGTGTGTATGTGTGTAGTGTGTGTATGTGTGTAGTGTGTGTGTAGTGTGTGTAGTGTGTATATATGTGTAGTGTGTATATATGTGTAGTGTGTGTATGTGTGTATGTGTGTAGTGTGTGTATGTGTGTAGTGTGTGTATGTGTGTATGTGTGTAGTGTGTGTATGTGTGTAGTGTGTGTATGTGTGTAGTATGTGTATGTGTGTATGTGTGTAGTGTGTGTATGTGTAGTGTGCATGTGTAGTGTGTGTATGTGTGTAGTGTGTGTATGTGTGTAGTGTGTGTATGTGTGTATGTGTGTAGTGTGTGTATGTGTGTAGTGTGTGTATGTGTGTAGTATGTGTATGTGTGTATGTGTTTAGTGTGTATGTGTAGTGTGCATGTGTAGTGTGTGTATGTGTGTAGTGTTTGTATGTGTGTAGTGTGTGTATGTGTAGTGTGCATGTGTAGTGTGTGTATGTGTGTAGTGTGTGTATGTGTGTAGTGTGTGTGTAGTGTGTATATATGTGTAGTGTGTATATATGTGTAGTGTGTGTATGTGTGTATGTGTGTAGTGTGTGTATGTGTGTAGTGTGTGTATGTGTGTAGTAGTGTGTGTATGTGTGTAGTATGTGTATGTGTGTAGTGTGTGTAATGTTTGTAACTACATGTAGTGTGTCTATTGTACACTACATGTACATGTAACAAATTTGTATAAAACATTCCATTTAATGATACATGTGTATCTGCTATGCATTCATACATTGTATACAGCCTATAGATATGCATAATTATGTCATTCATTCATAGCGGACCAATCCAAGAAACAATATATGATGAGACTCATTCTGAACTTGTGTTCAATAAAGTGCCTGTTAGGTACATCTGTGTGCATGTGTATGGGAATCATGTGTGCATGTGAATATATACGTGTATGGGTAGCCTCGTCCTCAGGCCCTCCATTGGCAAAGTCCTAGTGTGCATGTGCTAGCCATTACAAAGAAACGTGGCAATCATATACTTTTTTATAAACCTTTTTGTATACTATCTCATTCTTAGTGCTAGCTTTTCCTAATCCCAGGACGTCGTCCGTAGATTTCATTTTTTCATTTATAAAAGCATACGATACTTTCTTGGTAATGGCTAACACATGCACAGTAGGACCTTGCCAATGGACACTAGGCCCTATTTCCCACCCCTGTAATTTAATACAAAAATAGAGTCTGGGGACGAGGCTAGTGTATAAGAATATAGTGTGTGGTGTTTATGTGAATTATTTGTATGTGATTGTGTCCATTGCGTAGTACTGAAGTACACGTGTTTTAATTCATATGTGTAGGCCACCTTAATTTATCAGTGGAAGAAACATCAAGTGGTGGTCATCCCTCCCAGCTAGTGATTCCCACACGTTCAAGTAAATTATATGCAAGTGTATTACATATCCTATAGGGTTTATTACGAAAAATAAATATGTGTGTGCATGTATTATGCGATACATGCACTCAAAATAACACAAATCAGAATGTTTGAAGGCTGCTGTGGTAGCATAAGGTGAATGTGTATCAGACAGTTCTCTCTTCTAGTGTCCATTTTATCCCCTACATGTACCTCTATCCCCTACATGTACCTCTATCCCCTACATGTACCTCTATCCCCTACATGCCCTACATGTACCTCTATCCCCTACATGTACCTCTATCCCCTAAATGTACCGCTATCCCCTACATGTACCTCTATCCCCTACATGTACCTCTATCCCCTACATGTACCCCTATCCCCTATATGTACCTCTATCCCCTACATGTACCCCTATCCCTACATGTACCTCTATCCCCTACATGTACCTCTATCCCCTACATGTACCTCTATCCCCTACATGTACCTCTATCCCCTACATGTACCTCTATCCCCTACATGTACCTCTATCCCCTACATGTACCTCTATCCCCTACATGTACCTCTATCCCCTACGTGTACCTCTATCCCCTATATGTACCTCTATCCCCTACATGTACCCCTATCCCCTACATGTACCTCTATCCCCTACATGTACCTCTATCCCCTACATGTACCCCTATCCCCTACATGTACCTCTATCCCCTACATGTACCTCTATCTCCTACATGTACCTCTATCCCCTACGTGTACCTCTATCCCCTACATGTATCCCTATCCCCTACATGTACCTCTATCCCCTACATGTACCTCTATCCCCTACATGTACCTCTATCCCCTACATGTACCTCTATCCCCTACATGTACCTCTATCTCCTACATGTACCTCTATCCCCTACGTGTACCTCTATCCCCTATATGTACCTCTATCCCCTACATGTACCCCTATCCCCCATATGTACCTCTATCCCCTACATGTACCTCTATCCCCTACGTGTACCTCTATCCCCTACATGTACCCCTATCCCCTACATGTACCTCTATCCCCTACATGTACCTCTATCCCCTACATGTACCTCTATCCCCTACATGTACCTCTATCCACTACATGTACCTCTATCCCCTACATGTACCTCTATCCCCTACATGTACCTCTATCCCCTACATGTACCTCTATCCCCTACATGATCCTCTATCTCTTGTTTGCAGTTTCCAAAAGGCGTATCTTCTTCTGATAGACCATATCATCTAACTGACAGCCGGTGCTTTGTATGTTATTGTTGTTTGCAGTACTGTTGTTGCTGTTTTGTGTGTATATTAATGCTCACACCTGATCTCACGATATTACTCACACCTACACACACATATACCAATGTAGATAAAGTACAGACATACAGAGATATCTGTTAGCAAACAGGCACAAATGGGTCCCCTCATGAAGTTGATGAGGGAGTGCGGACTTGGAGGGTGAAGATAGATATTCAGTTTACAGGTATATTAAAATCAAGCTATTCATTTTGAGACAGGACCTCATAGTGGTTCTTCCTGTCAGGGGTTTAACCATGTCTGTGTTGCAAGTTAATTAACTGCCCCAATAATATTTTTTGCCCCTCCATTTTCGTACAGCACACACACCTTATAGCATTTGTATATTGGAAAAGTTCCAATGACACCTGCATGTAGAACTAAAGTGTAAGGCAGGTGCATTCTTCTGGAAGACCAATCCAGAAACTGTAGTCTACATGTAGATACAGTTTTACTAACTGCTGAACAAGAGAAGAAGAAATATCCAGAAGCTGTTGAAACAAGGCGTGCAACCTTCACCCCTTTTGTTGTTTCAGTAGATGGTATAGTGAAACAAATGTTTTGATAACTAAAAAAAATCCAGACCAGCAGACATTCTAAAGTAAGGCCAACTGAATTCAGTACTGCGCAAAAAAATGACTGCTTTTGAATCAACGATGCATTTGCAAACATTAAATAGCTCCCTTCTTCATACCACTGTGTTTGGTTTGACAAAGAGCATGCAGCGTCTCTTGCCAACTTTATATTTATAAAGTGCCAAATTTGTAACCTTTACAAGAAATGATTCAAACTGCTGAGATGGGAGAAGAGGCAAAGTACTCTAGAAATGATGAGGCATGTGCCCTTAGAGGATGGTCATGCATCCCTTTGGTTGTAGAAGTGTTTGGGGGGACAGGGACAAATGTGTTTGTGCCATTCTAAATTTATGTATGTATTGTGTGTGTGTGTGTGTGTGTGTGTGTGTGTGTGTGTGTGTGTGTGTGTGTGTGTGCGTGTGTGCACGTGTGTGTGTTTAGTAGTCATGACATCAGGTACAGTAGAGAATATTACTGTAATAATTCAGCTAATAAGTCCTCCACACACATATACATGTACATACACACACATTCACTCACATACATGCACACACACCCATCCCACATAGCACACAACATCCATCTACATACATAGTGCACAACCAATATATACATGCACACACTACTCATCTATCCGCTGTTGGCTATAAAAGGAGAGGAGGAGGAGGGGGAGGAGGGGAGGAACATAGTCAACAGCTGACCTCTACAGGATGCATGACTTTGTGGTCAGGTTATGTTGTGCAGTTGTGTGTGAACAGTTTTACTATGCAAGCCCATACTTGCAAGAAAAATGCTCACTATAATCTGCCACAAAGTAACACATGTACCCACAACCCTTCACAGGAGTACCCACACCCTTCATAGGAGTACCCACACTCTTCAGGAGTACCCATATCTAAACCACACCCTACAGTGGTACCCTTACTCTAGATAATGATAATGATTTTATATAATAGTACAAATGTACAGAAGACACGAATTAAGGTGTAGTAAAAGCAAATAGTGGAGATAGAGAGAAAGACGCACACAAACAAGTAGTTAGAGTCGTGACCGCAATACTAATTACGCATGCGTAAACTCTAAGTTACTATTTTTCTTGAAAAGAAAAAGAAGTATGGGCCAAGCCAGGTACTCACCGAATGATTCCGCGGATTAAGGAACGAATGATAACTTAGTAAGCGTGAAGTGCTGTTTGCAATGTGATGCTAGCTATAGCGGTTGTATTATAACATAGCCTAAATTAATGTGTCGCGCGCACAGGGAAACGTCCAGCCTGGGTTTTTAGGCTGCTTTTTAACAAAAACTCACCCAGGAATGGAGCGTCTAGCGTGGAATTAGCGTAGAAACCATCGTGGGATTGGTTCTGTCCATGGTTTTGTCGAACAAAACCTATGTTGAAGCAATTAATGAATATACATGTAAATTCCTAGGCCTACACAGCCAAAAAAACTTCATAATGCATCAGCAGTGATGACGTAGCAGCGATGATATCATTGAGTTAAACGCTGCTTCGTTATGAACTGTCTCATCACTGCTGATCCTTTATGGCCGTGTACTTATTGGCATCATAGATAATGGAATTAGTTGGCATGAACAAAATTATTGTGTAATGAGTCTTTCTTTTAAAATTGTAACCAATCCCCCTACACCTTAGTGAGCTGTCCTCAGCAACTGAATTTTGCATGGGCAGTCTCTATCAGCTGGCGTATTACACCAAGGTTTCGATCAACTTGTGTATCATAATTTCTACTGATGATTGTTAGGGTACTTAATTCTTGGGTCCTTTACATTGTACTGGGTTTGAGAATTGGGATTGCCTTAAGGGGGGCGGCAACCTGGAGGATGTGATTTCATGCCACAATGAATGTTTACATGATTTGTTTTGTAAGGTGAAAGTGTGAGAGATGGTTTGTATTTAATAGCTGTTTCATTCATGTGCCCGGCTGTGCAAATTATCAAACCACACAGCTGTGAACAAGAGAAGATTACAAGATGTGACTGAAATACAGTATGTTCATTTGTCAGGTGAGGAGGAGTAGTCATTCATGCTGCATAAACAAACTAAGGCACATCTGAATACTGTTATTAACCTGTTACCATGGAAACTGAATACAGTTATTGTTATTAGCCTGCTACTATGAGGTCATTATTCTAAAGCTAAAGCTTTGCTTCGATGGTGTCTCCAAGTGCTCTTGTTCTGTGACTTATCACAAAAATTATTGCTTTCAATCTGAAGTAATCTAAGTAGTTGTTTGGCATACGGTACACTGCAATGTTGCTTGTGGCCATTTTGGCGACGTTTTAACCAATAATATACGTAACCCTCTGATACTATTTTGTAATCTGATAGCTTAACCACGTGCCGAATCAAATTATGGATTTGACGTAAGTGAAAGGAGTCCTTAAAGGTGTAAAAGGATACGTGCGTGGTTACCAGTAAGCGTATTAGTGTATTTCTTACACATGCGTGGGGTCTGCCGGCTATTGTTGCAACCTGCCAAACCAACATGATAGTAAACGAACTGTTTGTTCATGTCCGAGGTGGCTTACGCCCTTAGTTAGTGGTTTAGGGGAGAGAGACCTTAGCCAGGCATTTGTAGGTCATCACATGCTGGCCAGGTCAATGATCTTATGCATGTCTCCAGCAGCTGCTTGGTACTCCCATGTACAGCCTTTAGAGTGTGTAGTGTGTGCAGTGTGTAGTGTGTGCAGTGTGCAGTGTGTGCAGTGTGTAGTGTGTGCAGTGTGTAGTGTGTGCAGTGTGTAGTGTGTGCAGTGTGTGTAGTGTGTGTAGTGTGTGTAGTGTGCAGTGTGTAGTGTGTAGTGTGTGCAGTGTACAGTGTGTAGTGTGCAGTGTGTGCAGTGTGTAGTGTGTGCAGTGTGCAGTGTGTGTAGTGTGTAGTGTGTGTAGTGTGTGCTGTGTGTGCAGTGTGTAGTGTGTGCAGTGTGTAGTGTGTGTAGTGTGTGTAGTGTGTAGTGTGTGAGGTGTGTAGTGTGTGTAGTGTGCAGTGTGTGTGCAGTGTGCAGTGTGTGTATGTGTGTTGTGTAGTAGGTGTAATGTGAGTGTGTAGTGTGTAATAATATGTGTAGTGTGTGTAATGTTTGTAATATATTACATGTAACAGATTTGTATCATTCAATACATTCATTCATATGTAGTGTATGCATAATTATGTCATTAACTCATAGACCAATTCAGGAAACAAGATATGGTGAGATTCGTTCAGCACCCTCGTTTAATTCAATGGAGGTGCCTGTTAGGTACGTATGTGTGCATGTGTATGGGAATCATGTGTGTATGTGTATGGATAGCCTCGTCCCCAGGCCCTATTTTCATATTAAATTACAGGGGTGGGAAATAGGGGCCAGGTATCCAGGGTCCTAGCACGCATGCGCTAGCCATTACCAAGAAACTTGGTAATCGTATACTTTTTTACAAACCTTTTTGTATGCTATCGCATTCTCAGCGCTAGCTTTTCCTCGTCCCAGGCCATTGTTGTGGGCGTTATACATGTATATACGTCAGCCGTATATTTTCATTTTTTTCATTTACAAAAGTATACCATTACCAAGTTCCTTGGTAATGGCTAGCACATGCATGTGCACTAGGACCTTGCCAATGGACACTATAGCCTATTTCCACACCCCCCCCCCCCCCCCCCCCCCCCGTAATTTAATATAAAAATAGGGCCTGGGGACAGGGCTAGATATATAAGTATAGTATGTAGTGTATGGGAAGTATTTGTATGTGATTGTGTCCATTGCATAGTACTGAAGTACACATGTTTTAATTCATATGTGTAGGCCACCTTTATCAGTGGAAGAAACATCAAGTGGTGGTCATCCCTCCCAGCTGGTGATTCCAACATCTTCAAGTAATTTTAGTATGTATACTAATAGAAGTGTATATCTGATGGTGTGTCTCTACATGTACTATTGGGGTTAAAGTTTGCTGTATTAAGAAAATAAATAAATGATCTAAAATTATGTGTGAGAGTCAGATATCCAAAATAACACAAATAGGCTGCAGTGGTAGTTGATATACAGTATAAAATGAAGTGTATTAGAAAAGAATGCAACAATTCCGATCCCTTACATGTACCTCTATCCCCTACATGTACCTCTATCCCCTACATGTACCTCTATCCCCTACATGTACCTCTATCCCCTGCATGTACCTCTATCCCCTACATGTACCTCTATCCCCTACATGTACCTCTATCCCCTACATGTACCTCTATCCCCTGCATGTACCTCTATCCCCTACATGTACCTCTATCCCCTACATGTACCTCTATCCCCTACATGTACCTCTATTCCCTACTTGTACCCCTATCCCCTATATGTACCTCTATCCCCTACATGTACCCCTATCCCCTATATGTACCTCTATCCCCTACATGTACCTCTATCCCCTACATGTACCTCTATCCCCTACATGATCCTCTATCTCTTGTTTGCAGTTTCCAAAAGGCGTATCTTCTTCTGATAGATCATATCATCTAACTGACAGCCGGTGCTTTGTATGTTATTGTTGTTTGCAGTGTTGTTGTTGCTGTTTTGTGTGTATATTAATGCTCACACCTGATCTCACGATATTACTCGCACCTACACACACATATACCAATGTACAACAGACATACGAAGATACCTGTTAACAAACAGGCACAAATGGGTCCCCTCATGAAGTTGATGAGGGAGTGCTGACAACAGGCCTTAAGATAGATATTTAATTTACCGGTATATTAAAATCAAGCTATTGTACCAAAACTATTTTGAGACATGACTTCATAGTGGTTCTTCCTTTAACCATGTCTGTGTTGCAAGTTAATTAACTGCCCCAATAATAATTTTTGCCCCTCCATTTTCGTACAGCACACACACCTTACATCATTTGTAAGTGTTATATTGGAAAAGTTCCAATGACACCTGCATGTAGAACTAAAGTGTAAGGCAGGTGCATTCTTCTGGAAGACCAATCCAGAAACTGTAGTCTACATGTAGATACAGTTTTACTAACTGCTGAACAAAAGTAGAAGAAAGAGAAGCTGTTGAAACAAGGCGTGCAATCACCCCTTTTGTTGTTTCAGTAGATGGTATAGTGAAACAAGTGTTTTGATAACAAAAAAAAATCCAGACCAGCAGACATTCTAAAGTAAGGCCAACTGAATTAAGTACTGCCAAAAAAAAAAATGACTGCTTTTGAATCAACGATGCATTTGCAAACATTAAATAGCTCCCTTCTTCATACCACTGTGTTTGGTTTGACAAAGAGCATGCAGCTTCTCTGCCCACTTGATATTTTATAAAGTGCCAAATTTGTAACTTTTACAAGAAATGATTCAAGCTGCTGAGATGGGAGAAGAGGCAAAGTACTCTAGAAATGATGAGGCATGTGCCCTTAGAGGATGGTCATGCATCCCTTTGGTTGTGGAAGTGTTTGGGGGATAGGGACAAATGTGTTTGTGCCATTCTAAATTTGCCACCATATTGGCTACAAGTACACCTGCCCCTCCCCCAATGTTCCCTCGCTTTGTACACAATTCAGGCTTAGAAATTCTTAATTTATCCTCAATTTAATATGTTGTTTCACTCATAGGCAGCTGTGTTTGCATATTACTGCCTACACTAAAGACGTTACATGAACGAACTGATAGGTAATGCAAGAAAATTTGTGTTGGGTGTTATGCTCACAAGTGCATGCTATTATGTATTGATGTATCCTGAACAAATTTGTGCATATGAATTTTATGTGCAAAAAACGTTTTTTCTGTTGCGACTTTCAATGCTGGTTTCCATTTGATTGTTTATATGCCTTGCACTATGTCAGTATGTACTTCATATCAAGTATTATTTCCTCTGAATATGGTATTGCATTGGCTGGCCAAAGTCATTAGCATAAATTGTCATATATAGATCGAAACATCCAACTAACGCTGTTATTCATTTAAGTACAAAATATATCATTGAACCATACAATACACTAACCATACATGTAAAAAAAGTTACAGAAAAAAGTCTTTCACTGCATCCTGGCCCACAGAACCCATAACAGAAGTGGCATTTCCTCGTAGTACTGCAACTGGTAGCCTTTGTAGCAAATAAGGGTATACATTGCACTCTCCTGATGTCTGTGGCGATGGCCAAAATTTTTAAAGTCTCTGACCCAAAAACTCCTGATGTCACTATGGCTATGGGTGTGAATATATGGTTGTGTATACTTCACATATTTCTTGTGCTCTGCTTGGTTGGCCACTCCTCCAGCCTCTTCGGCTGCAATAGCTGAGTAGGGGGTGGGGGGGGGGGGGGGGGGGGGGCATAGGTGGCATCCTTATGTGAAGATAGCGTCCTTTAAAGCGGCATGTTTGAATGAGTGTGTGAAAGCATGCAACAGATAGTGGCATACAGTTATGGTAGCCACATGGATGGAGTCAATCACTCAAAAGATCCCTCTTCACTGGCAAAGAGGAGTTTTTTCGGGGACAGGCACGCACCAGTAGAACTGGTGTACTGAGCTCAGGAAGAGAGTAACAAGTTTACCATATAAGGTGATGAGTGTGGTGCTTGCCATATTTACAAGGACCATGAAGATATTATTCTACATAGTGTGCAATCCCTGTGGTAAGATCATTTTCTGTTACCAGCTATTTATGACTGGGCACAAAACTACTCTTTCAGCAAGCCCAGGTCACCTTACACCCCATATGGTAAACCTGTTGGCACCACAATGGTCACCCTGTACATGTCATGTGCCTAGGGTGTAAATGTATTCATTAGCAGCTGGACTGTAGACATGTTTAAGTAGCCTGATAGACATTCAATGAAACAGCAGCTGACTTGAAGTAGGGAAGTTTTTCAGTCCAGATCTGGAACTATGTATTGACAGCTCCTGGATCCACATGTGGACACATGCAGTTAGTATTCTGTCAGAACACTGTACCACAACCATATAGGCTCCTCCCCCCCTCCCCCCCCCCCCCCCCCCCCCCCCCCGGGGCCGGCCCCCACATCACTCAATTTTATTCTCATACCCCATAGGAACTAAAGCGTAACACCACCATACCACCATGGGCGCCACCAGCTTTTCTGGAAGGGGAGGGCAAGGGGGTGCCATTTTATAGCTGCAAATACTCTGTCCGCTTTAGGCCAACTCAACCAGTGGGGGTGCTGTCCACTTTCGGCTGATTCTAACTTTTATTACAAGGGGGGGGGGCCATGGCCCCCCTGCCCCCCCCCCCCCCCCCCCCCCCGCGAACGTCCATTGCCAACACTGACATAAAAATATGCAGCGTCATGCACATATACATATATGCACACCCACTACCCCCCACCCACTTTTGATAGATATCTGCTGATATGAGTTCATGCCACA
>OX442419.1:5495219-5536822 GCA_949361645.1 Spongilla lacustris
TAGTCCTATCGAAACGGCGTAGCTCGCGCCTCAGTAGTAGACAATTGTATATACATGTATATAATTATATATATATTTTAAAAAGGCATTAGACGGCTGTAGCAGAACCAACGCAGATAAATGGCTTAGAGTGAGCCTAATTCAGTGGTGTGTTTTTCGATCACGAGCGGTCGTTTTGTTGCTTTTTAAATTTGTCACATTGTACCTTTGGGAAAGTAGAGAGACGAATTATTATTTAAATATATAATTGGAGAGCGTGGCTAGTCTCGGCCCCAGACCCAGTTAGCCATATGCAAACTAATAAACCTTAATAGTCAGGCGGGCGCGCACGACGGTGGGTGATAGACATCAAATTTCAGTGGCGGATACAGGGGGGGGGGGGGGGGGGGGGGGTTCCAGGGGTTGGAACCCCCCCTCGAAACTGAATATGAATATAATTAATGTATAATCGGCGCACGTGAGCTATACTTTTCTATGGAGAGTTCAGCGTGCACTCCGTGAAGTTGCTAAACAGCTTATTCTTATTGCTTATTCGTTGGTTAGTACTATATTCTGTAAACTGCGAGATATGTAGTAGGCTGGTATTTATACGTAAATCTAAATGTATTCCAAAATGCTAACCCGCGGACGTAATAGAGCGATTCTTTCCGCAGTTATTTTGATTGGTGCCGATGGTGCGCTAGTATTAGTACCCATCAAAGTTGAATGCACCTTGCTGCATGCTTTTAGAGATGATGGTAAATTAAAGAAACTAAGCCGGCGCATGTAATTTTGTAAACGTACAATGGCGAATGCAAATCTGCGATATGCCGATGAAGCACATGCAGCCCTTTAAACCACAATAGCCTGGAAGCCAGAACGTAACGGAGTGGCACGCATTTATTGGTTATGACATATTGCCTCCGTTTTCCGTTTCTAATCCCCCTATACATGTACAATCTGTGGAATGTGTACAAAAAATGTTTTCGCGCGCCAATGTCACACTGTTCACTGCTTGAAGTAGGTCATCTGCCGGAATCAGTGTGATGGTAAATTTTAAGTGGCTCAACTGAATAGCAAAGAAAAGCGCGCATACGTGTTCCAACACAGCCATTTAAATCCGTAAAACCAGAACGTAACCGAGTGGCACACATTTATTGATGTTGATTGCCGCCTTAAAAATCTGTGGAAAAGTTACAATGCGCACCACAAAATTTTTAGCGCGCTTCGCGCGTGCCCCTCCTCATTCATCAATAATTCATGTAGAACCCCCCCCCCCCCCCCCCCCTCGCCAAAATCCTGCATCCGCCCCTGCAAATTGTGAGCAACTTCACATGCCACATTATTTTGCCATTACTCCGCATGAGTTGTTTTGTGGAAGAAGATGTCAATCGCTTATACAATGTACTTCAGTCCTACACACGGACAATTCTCAGCTGCGTCCTCTGCTTCGTACCTCGAAATCATTACCACTGTCCTGCATATGCTTGAGTATATGCAGGAAAAGGTCAACAGCTGGATTGTTAACACCTGATATATACATGTATAAGCCCACAACTATGATGAAAATTATCACAGGCTGTGGTGAACTACCCCAAGCGGTCAAGGCTCCCTTCCTTCTGAATGACTCCGCAGATAGTTCTTCAGGACAGAAGAACAGGATCTGCCTTAGTCTGGTATTGGCCTTCCAGAATATGATGTAACGTAGTCATAGTCACCTTTATCAGAACACTAGCTCTCCAACCGGTACGGTTGAGGCACCTCTTACCACCAACGACTGTACTGATCCCAATTCATTAGATCCTACGAGCGCGATGGAACAACCTCCTTTGCCCCTCAGGATATCGCTGGCAAAGGGAAACATCCTGGCAGTAGCACAGAGACTTGAAGCCTATGGTGGCGTAAAAAACAGGGTCTATATTCAGCACATGAGTAATGTATAACATCCCATCCTACAATGTGTGCTAAAATAAAAAATAGGACTATTTCGCTTTCTGTCTTATTATCAGACCCTTGTTTCCTTCCTTTTTACGCTACCATAGGCTTCATGACCAAGAGAATGGTTTTTTTAATGTACTTGTTACCTATATATACATTAATTAAATCATGAGGCATGAAGAAAAAGCTTAAATATAAGCATGCATGTAGACATGTACTAGCTTTTAGGATGTTACCATATACGTAAATCAGCTGCTCCTGTGCTGCTGATGATACACGTGAGAAGCGTGGAATTATTAACTAAATAAATATAAGCATCATGCGGCACAATTGCAAGCGCATATATTATCCCTGGCCTAGGCGTAGTTGGGCGTGGCCCGCCCTTCGATCGCGAGTTGTCGGATCGGAAGGTCGGCCTATACGAAGATTTGTTCTGGGGTGTTATGTAATATTATTGCATATTCGGGTAGGTGAGTATTGAGCGTTAGATTACGTGGTGATAATGCGGTCTGTGTCTGCAGAGCAGCTGCTCAAGATGTGTACATGTATAGGTTCGGGTGCGGTATCTATGAGTTGGGCGTCGCCAACACTTCGTGTTGTTGTTCAGGCTTCATAACTCTTTAGCTGCCTCTGTAACACATTCGCAAACAACAGTTACAAAGCTTGTCCGCGCCATGAAACTTCATATACATGTAAGTTAAATGGAAGGAACAGCTGCCTATCATTACCTCACATCAGCCGCTAATTGGGTGATAATGTACCCACCTGAACGCTGCAATCCGGGCCGATTGGACTGCAATCCCCGTTGCAGCAGAACAAGTACAAATCTTGGTATAGGCCGAAGGGCGGGCCACGCCGAACTACATGTAGCCTAACTAGGCGTTGAGCTGTGATTTCGAGGGTAATCGAGTACTCTCTCGCTAGCTGTAGTAATAATTTTAAAGAGTTCTTGGCATCACAAACAAGGCATATACTACTTACTATACATGTATACTGAACATTTTTACGAGTTCCGCCATGTCATCCCGCATCACTACTATCATCTTCACTGCAGTCATCATCGCTACAATCTTCACTGCCACTTTCGCTACCGTCGCAGTTGTAGCACGGAAGGCCGTGGGTGTGCATGTTGCAGCGGTCGCAATGTATCTCACGGTAGTCTCCAACGCAGTACCCACACTTCGGATGGCGACTGCAGTGGTTGTGGAAACTTCCGGAGTCGAACGCGGGGTTCCCGCTGCACATGTCGGTGACGTAGATCCCAACGCACTCCTCCGTATTTTTGCAGTGGAATGTCGCGTTCGACCCACCAACCTCGAAGTCGTGTCCGATGTCCGGTTGGTAGAGGACGTCTCGTACTCGGCATGTCAGTTCTTTGTCACACATAAAGCATTCTCCTTGTGTGATCGCCTGATCAAGGCCATATTCATTAGTGGGATCATCTTTCGGATCCTTTAACTTGATGTGCCCATTCAAAATTGCCGCCTTCAAGCAATTGCTTATCTTCGCTTGATTTGCCACACCAAGAAGCGAAAATAGCTCTTTCTTTCAGTCGCTTTTGGGTCATAGGGGGCATTCTTCTCTTCTTCGCTTTAGCGGTATGGCTGCCTGCTCCTTCAGCTGAACGTTTAGTCGCCTCCATGATTATTAAAGCGCTGCACTGACGCACAAAACTCGAGCACGTGCAGCGATAACCCCTTAACACGTTTTCTCTTAGAATAATGATGTAATATTCGCCTGGCCCCACCCAATGAATCGAAGATCACTCCATTTTTGCCAGATAGCGCCCCACTTTATTATAATTATTGCTTCATGCGAGCTTCATGTGAAATTTTAATAGACCGGTATATTCTTCCATGTTATGTCAGTTACATGTACCTACATGTATGTGCCTTATGGCCCTAGATTTTCCTAACTCCCACCCCCACAAGCACTATCATTTCAGATCATAGGCTCCTTATTATTCTCCCCACCTTTCAAATTCTGATGTAAAGTGTTTTTTTGTGTGTACAAATACTGATATTAAAATAGCAACATCACTGCATGCAGCTCTGGTACTAATAACTCATCTATATAATCAGTATCATGTGTTTGGTGTTCTAAACTGATACTGATAGTATGAGCACATATTATAGTAGACTCAACTACACCAACACATAGTAGTGTCCTGCATCAAGGTGCTCAATTGTCATTCGATGGTGGCATTGTACATGCTGGCTAGGTGACCCATGCAGTTACGATTTGAGAAAATACCGAAAGAGATCATTTGTTTGCCAAGTAGTTTGCATGGTTAAAAAACATTTGCACTATGAAACGGAAGGCCCAGTTGTGCACATTTCTCATGTTGTCACAATGCATCACTGAGTTTGGTATGGTATCTGCGATGTGGCCGCCATGAGGTCCTGCACAAGGTACAGCCACATCACCCAAGGTAAGAGGAACCAATTGAGTTAGGTGTAGAATGACGTTTAGATCATGGTTTTCTTCAATTTGTGCATATGGAGAAATCAGTGGTCACAAAATTTGTTGATGTTACAAGTTTCAATATTCTGAAATTGTATGGAGTCAGAAAGTTACTAGATGCTAGATAATAATGTTCTCTCTTTTTGTTTACAAACATTATTCAAGTGTAATGGCATGCGATGTATATAAAAGTTTCTAAACCTGAATACGAGGGGGGGGGAGGTACACACACACACACACACACACACACACACACACACACACACACACACACACACACACACACACACATGTACACACACCATTTTAAAAAACACATGACAGAAGTTCTTTCATGACATCAGCATTTTCATATAATGCATGCCCGGATTCCGTGGTTGTTCTCTTGCAGCAGCTTGATGATTAGCTGCAATGTAAAGAGTTAGTGCACAAATTCCTATTTGCACCTCAAATAATTTTGACATCCTAACAAGTATATGTACCTCAGGGTAGAGGACATCCCAAGCAAGGGTATTTGCTTGAGGGCCTGAAACCTTCATCTATTGGAAGTTCAGACAAGAAGTGTTGGACTGCCTCTACCTGTGTGATAAAATACATGAGTTGAATGATCTTCACAGCATCTTACACTAACACACTACTAAAATATTATTTATTGGCCATCTTGAAAAATAGAGCTTCAGATTATTTTTTGCCTCAGTCAATGCTGATAGTAATAGTTATTATTGGCAGGTGGTGATGCTATTTTCTGATCTTGGCATGCGTGAACAAAAGAATGATTTTGTTGTACATTGCATTGACAGATCGTTTTTACTGATAAATTCCTTCTGGATAATAAAAATATGGAATAATTTGTTTTTGCATGCCATGCATGTATAGGCCATGTTTGTATATACGGTATCCTGTCAACCAAGTACCTTTGGAGTTACAACTCTGCATTCAAATTGAACGTTACTGTTGTGTTATCTTGGATCGATACGATATAACTTTGTTGATGCGTTTCATAACTACAACCATCATCTACTAGAATCAAGTTATGTGTTCTGACCTCATGCTACTGGATTTTCTCCCATATGCGACTTCGTATTGCAGATGACAGTGGAGAGGTCGTGAATTGTAAATACAACTCAGAACTGACTCAATTCATTGGTCCCACTCATCCCAGCAATCATTCACAAGTGATCTGGGGACCGTATTCGCTATAAGGGAATACGGTCCCCCGGCCGCGGTCCGAAAATTGCCCCAGACCGCATATTTACCCTATGACACCGGCAGTGATGTCATTATTCATGATAAACTTTTAAGCAAGAGTAATCTGATACTATCTTTGAACCAAATGGTTACCAATTCAATAACAATAATAATCAGTTATGAATAAGCATGCATTATTTTATAATAGCGCTTGCAAATAATATAGCGATAATGCTTCGTATGTGTATTTTGGGTACGACTGCGATGGAATCATATATGGAAAACGTGCAAATAAAAAAGTGGGTGAAATTAAAGCATAGATTGATGACCTAACGTAACGGGATTGGCAACGCAATATACATTGCAATATTGAACTTTACGTATGATCGTTTCACCGTATATGACGTCATCATTGTCTGACAGAAGTCAGACTTAGCTGTTGTTGTAAATGGGCCACCCTAACGTTCTTCCAGTAGGAGATATCAATGGAGTAGGTCCTGGATTTCTAGTCTCATTCTTTCGTCTCACCGATAAGCGACTTTGCCGATAATAATGATATACTGCTTTATACATTGACTCAAATATGTGATTGACCTCTTTTTGAAAAATCATATCTTTGTGATCCTTCCATAAAATAGAGTGAAACAAAGTGCATGCAAAGCTTCAACTATATTGAAACTATTGAACTATTAAACACGAAAGGAATACTTCAGTAGGATCCGACAAAGATAGGCACTTAATTAGGCTAATAGTAAAATTATTCATAGACACGCACTGACCCCACCCATCCCCTTTTTTCAGGTAGAGAATTTGCAAACCACGTTGCGTTGTCAGGAAGCTGCTACAACGAAGATACGGCGGTAAGTGGATATCAAGCTTCCCTATATGCATGTAGACTCCGTACATGTAAGTTCTGGTTTCCGACATAACTATATAGGAGACAGCTTCCAAGAAATTGACCCCACGGTTATATTGGCCAAGTTCAATCCGGCAGGAGTAATCAAATTGCGGTTTTCTGCAGCTATTGATTTGTTCTGTTTGTTAAGAGATACAGTTGAACAAACTAGTGGCGTAGGAACGTATTAAAGATTGTCTTGCCGACTTAAAAAAAAAAATCAAGCAGCTATATAAATAGCCTGCGGAAGGTTGCAGACGTGCCAACAAGGGTGAAGGTGGGGGAAAGTCGCGTAGTTGTTTTTAAAAATGGTCGCACATAGTTAAAATAATAATTCACATTTAACTGACTCTTCAGTGGGGTGTAAGCTTGATGTGTATAATAATGATATATAATTATGTACATGATATTCTTTATGCCATTACATGTACTTGCCTTTTTGGTGTTCTTTTCACCAAATAAATTATGATCATTATGTTACACAGTAATGTACATGTATATGATTTACTCCATAAATTTACGTTAGAGTTCTCCATATCACACCTAGCATATGACCTCGGTAACAGTTGATGTAATGTTGGAAGGAATTTGAAGAGTTGTACTATACTTCCTATAATTAGTTTATGTACCATACTCCTCCTTTTTAACACATTGCGCCCATCTTCAAGAACAGAATGTACCTCCATTTACATGTATGTGCGTGCTACCATGGACAAATGTACATTTACGCTGCAAAGTTAATCGCTTCGGTTGTTCTGAAGAACAGATTAACGCTATCAAACCGTATATTTGCAATTACGCGGTATACGTTCACACGACACAATCTTTCCGTGCCAGCACGGTTCGGGCCGGGCTAAGTTGTAAAATTTGACGTACATGTGAACGCTGTCAAAACCGTACGGCCGCTCGATTAGATTGCGATATGATAGCAAGCGAGCATGTTTCCATAGTATTAAAATGGCGGGCAATAATTGTTGCTCCTGCAGAAGTTTTCAGTGGCCATTCAGAGGGGGAATGCTGCATCTCATTTGGGAACTTTGCCTCTAACCCTCTCCCCTCCTTTGAATGATGTTGAATAAATCGGGATTGCTTTTTTTTTTTTTACCCACACAATCTCATATAATCAATAGTCGTGCCGTATACCGTACCACTCCAAGCTGTTCCGTATACCGTGCCGTACCAAAGATGTGTGGTGTGAATAATTAGGATAATGCATTGGAAGGGAGGGGGGGGGGGGGGGGGGGGGGGGGGGGGGGGGGGGTTCCTGCGCCACTGCACTCTATTCGCGCCAATGATTTTGGCACATCGGGTCCCGCTCACAGTTACTGTTTGTATGGGGAGGCGATGATTATATCATTGGCGCGGATCCAGCGGGAAAATGTGCACGTAGTTTGTTCAACTGTCTTACTTGTACATGCATGAACATGCTCGTTAAGTATGCCCCCCCCCCCCCCCCCCCCCCCCCCTCCCCCCCAAAAATAAATAAATAAATAGATAAATAAATAAAACGTATGTTGCTTCATACAGGAATTATGTACTTATAGGTATGGACAGCAATGGCAGTACACTGGCATCGGATTCTCAACTAAAGATTGCGACCATTTTAAATACAAATCTAACATTGCTCACTCTCATTACTGGATTGATAGCAATAGTTCTTAATCGTTGGTACCACTGTCATCACAAAGACAAGTATCAAATTGATCCAATGGAGAGAATATTCTTATTTATGTTGACTACATGTTGTATGCTGGAATGCTTCAACTGGTTTGTACTACTAAATAACTTTGTAGGATGCACTGTGTTAGGAGCAGTCAGGGAGTATATTATAATCAGCAGTTTGGTCATATTTACCTGCTTGGGAACCCAGCTGCTCATCTTGACAACACAACCCAAGTGCCTACAGGTCATAAAGGAAGAGAAGCTAAAGAGATACAAAATAATTGTATATATTTACCTCACAGTATCACTCTTGGTGCCCATCTTGTTCATTCCTTGGCCTTTCATCAGTGTACAGTACGGAAGAGGTGAATATTATTGTTGGTTGCGCGATGATGTTTCATATTTTATCAGCCGCTTTCTCATGTGGTACATTTGGGCTTTTCTTGTGTGGCTGTTTACAGTGGGAGTGCTTGTTCTAGTCTTGTACAAATACTGTGTGCACAGAGGAATATCAAGCACAAAATGGAAACTGGATGTAAATATTGGACCTATGATATCAATATTGACTGCATTTGTAGTAGTAGGTGCAATTGTAGTAATATTGCAGTTGATCAATAACTACAGTTCCTTTATTCAAGATATTCTTATCACTGTCCTAACTTCTATTGTGTGGATGATTTTATTAATCATTGTAATTATAAGACAAGTGATAATTATTAAAATAGGCCAAAGGAAAATCCGTATGAACACCCATATGTCCGTTGTCACACAAGGTGGCAGAGAATACACTGCACCATCATCAACATACTTCACCTTTCCTAGAGATGAATGAAATACAAAGTTTGATTGAAACACGTTTTTGAAGTTGCATATGTATTATGTTGTATTGAATTGAGTATTTGTAAAAATATTATTCATACAACAGACTAGTTATGATAAAATACTTATTTTCCTGAACTACATTAAATTCACTTGAGTTGTCAGATTGAAGTGTTAAATTACGTGAAATTCACCTTGTCATGATGGAATTGAGTATGTGAACTTGTCACACAATATTGAAGATCACACCTACTAATTAGATGTGAATAAGTATGGATAAATGCGTAACATTCGTGGTAATCTTGAACAGTCTCTGAGAAATAGTACTACCTTTTTATTTTTTATTTTTTGGCAGTTTAATCTGTCTCAACTGGTCCTTTGTTACCCAACTATGTACGTAAGGTCTTCAATCTATGATTTAGTATTGGCCTATATATATATAAACCTGCGTAATACTGACTGCTTTTGTGCCCGAGGTACAATCTGGTTGTCAGCTACAGCGATATCGTCCGAAAACCCCTGCATAAAAATGCTAGATTACTTTTGTGAATACATGCAATCGGTGTTTAAATTGTATATGCTTCTACATGTATATCAAGCCCATCGTCATGCTAGGGTTTTAGACACTAGATAGTCGTGTGTGGTTTGCCTGAGGCTAGCGATCTACATGTACCTGCGAAAACATGTCCACGCTAGCTATGCAGCACGCCTACGTATACGCTGCATCCTAGCTGTTGGTAGTGGAATTCGTTAAACGACAGTCTATGATTGATCACGAGACACCTCTCCTCTACGTTGGCCCCGTAGGTCGCGCACTGAACAATTGCACCCAATTGCACCGCGCTCGCAATAGTTCCGTGCACCACGCAAAAGTCAGTTGAGGTTTGCATCGCGCAAATATTGCGTGCAGTACGCAAAATCTATCACGTGATAGTTGAGGTTTGCTTGCACCGTGCACCACGCATTAGCAGAGAACTAGATAATAATATCTCTGGCATTAGTGTCGCGCACTCGCTTAACATCCCGTAGTAAGTAGAGTGCACCGTGCAAATCTCAACTTTTGCGTGGTCAATTTGTGTGGCGATTGTGAGTTGGATTTTTTTCTTCATATTGTCGCATATTAAATCAGTATCGTTGGAAAGAGCAAAATATCTACATTCCAAAGTACCTAATTTTCATGGTGATGCGTTTCCTTGCGAGCACCACGCTATTTGAAAGATCACAAATGAATTTATTGAGTAATAGGGTATACGTAAGCGAAACAAAACTGCGGTTGAGTTTTTAATCAGTATAGAGGTATAAATAAGTGTGTAGCATTAACCAAAATCTTAATACACATAGTCTCAGTATTATTGTACAATAAAAATGCATTGCATTGTGATTGTGCTTCAATTAGTAAATTACATTTATTATTGGTCATGATAAGAAGGATGGTGATTCTGTCAAATGTACAACTGTAACCACATGTACTGGGGGATAGGAATTATGGTTTAATAAAATACGAAAAAGTTTGAACAGTTGAAATCTATACAGATTGAACTATGTATAGTAATACAATATTCAATGCAAAACAGATACAATTATGAGAATACAAGCAGATTCATGGATTTAGGTTCAACGAAGATTCTGAATTGACCTTGCTATAAGTTTCACACAAAGTACATGTCCATTGTACAGTACTGTAGATGTTATTGTGTTGGTCACCTGAGGTCTGCTGTCCAACAGCTGGTCTTCTTTCTCTTAGCTGTGGTTGATCTCTTGGATGTGGCTGTTCATTCTCTAGAGGTCCTTCTTTGCTTGATATTTGTTTGTGGTCATTAGATGATTGAGTGCATTCATAACTTCTAGGAGATTGAATCATAAATTCTTTCGTCATTGGTGCTGTAGGAAGTAACAATTTATTTAATTTACAAATCAGATACACATTATACAATATTTCATAATAATATAAATTTAAAAATAAATAAATTGAATTTAATTACAAGTACACATATATACATTTAATAACGATACACTATCATAAACTGTCTATAGTTAATGCAAAACACATCTGGTGAGGATGGCAGTGGCATTGGCCATCACTAGATGGAGATTGCGCCTGCCATAGAAGTCTCCAAGGACGGTCGACTTGGGTCTGCATGTTAGAGTGGCAAGCCATGATGCCAGCTGAGAGAAGGCTTCAATAGCTTCATTTACCCATGCACCATATGTCTCAGCTACCATGGGAACACACAACCAGCCGAGTTCTTTGCATTTTGGATCATTGGCCTTGTGCTTTCTGCCTTCAGTGGCTAGGGCAGCTGATCCTGCAGACACTCCCGCTTCCATAAGGGTATGTGTGTTAAGCGGAGAGGTTACAGAGATGTCAAAGGCAGCAGTCTTGCCTGTTGCCCAGTTAGTCAACAGAAGGTCAGCAGGATGGGTGTGGCTATGATCGGCTGTCAGCTTCCACTTGGACGCCAAGATGGGGCCCGGTGACATGTTTCAGCCAGAACATCACGAAGGGTGTTGTGTCGTGCCACAACATCACCCCCATGCTTACAAGTGATGGCATGACGTCCAAGGGGGTCAAGGGCCTTGTCAGGGCAAAGAGCCCACTGGGTCCTATTTTAAGAGCACACTTACAGTACTATGAAAAAGGATTACCTCCATACACAAAAGACCCAACTCACAATGGAGTTCTTCAACTAAAGAGAAGTACCTTGGCTCCACCCTACATCCACGCCCTCTTAGAAATAAAGAACAAGTAAGTGGTTTATTAAAATCAATATTACATTGTGGCAAATAAACAAAACTACTAATAGAACAGCATGGCTGATTTTAGATTTTTAATTTGTGACAATAAATTGGTATCATTTTTTTTTTTACTTTGAAACACCCCAAAAACTCAAAACCCTCAGCTTTCATCATTTAGTACATACCCTAATTAAGGGCTGAAGCAAATATTTATTAATAAGTTCACTGAGGAAAATTGTGCACTCCAATCTATCAACCAAAAATCTTGTATGTTCTATACACAAGTGCAGGCTTATTCTTTGTGTTTTGCTAAGGTGACTATATCAGCATACATGAGTACCAAAGCAGCACAGCTGCACCAGAATTAAATACCAGTTCTTCTAGTCATCAAAGTGATTCAATTGATGTTCCAAAATGCCCCGTGTACAAAAAGAATTACAGTTCTATTTTTGAATCAATTTCCAATATTGCATAATACAATCTTGCTTTATATGTTCAAGCTAAAGTTCACACACCAAGACCCCTAACTAGGATAGCTCGAGCAATGGACCTTGTCAAGGTGAGGTTCATCTTGCTGTATAGGTCATGGCTGACCTTGCTCCTCGCATACCTTGAATGCATGGCTATTCGGCGGGCCAGTAGCGCAAATATATTGACCGCCTCCTTCCCCCAATTACCATAAGTCTCAACTGCTAAGGGAAGGCAACTTCAACCTGTTAATTATTAATGTACGAACGCGCAAGGGTTAGTTCCCGCACGGTTCCCGCATGTTGAATCTTTTACATAAATACATTATTTATGCCGATTTATATGCGAATACACAGCTTGCACCATTACTAACCTAGCCATATCTTGTTTGAGCCAACTTCTTTATTTTCTGCGGGAACCTAGCGGGAACCACGTTCCCGCTCGGGAACTATTTATACTGTCGCAATGTGTTAAAACATTTCACGTTAATTGACCGCAAGAAATGGCGCCAGGGCTGAAAGTGGGCGAACGTGTGAAAGCCAAACCAAGTGTCATATTTGGGTGTCGACGAGCGGGAGACATATTTGGACCTTGGGCATCTGAACGAGAAGTCCATGGAACTGTGAATGACGTTTTGGGTGATGGCCGGAGTCGGAAACTTCAAGTGATTTGGGATGAATGCAGTGACATTTCCACGGTCTCCCCACGGGTGCTACAGCGAGATAATTCTTGCGCTATGTTGCAGGAGGATAACGAAAGCGTAAGCTCTCAATCTGGCGAAGAAGAAGAAGAAGTAGTATCACAAGATGAAGAGGAACAAGAACTAGAGCGCTTGAATGAAGAGGTCGTGGATGATGAAATTGCACTGCTAAGACCTCATGATACTAACTGGGTGGTGACTGAAGGAATTAGTGTGGACTACTTCCAAGGTACAAAGAGTGCATTCAGCTTGGTTTGGAATTTTACAAGCCCTGTAGCACAAAGAACTGTCCTTGATTATTTCTGTGCTATGTTCCCCATGTCTGACGCTACAGAGTGGATTCGCAAAACCAACGTTCTTCTAAACAATTTGAAACAAAGATCTCTCAGTGAATTTGAGTATTTTCGATTCTGGGGACTTATTTTAGCGATAAGCATAGGAAGAGAAAATAACCGTCGAAGTTACTGGATGGAGGAGATAGATTGTGACACTAGAAGAGTCTTTCAGCCATCTGCTTTTGGATCACGCTTTGGCATGGGAATTAGAAGGTTTGAATTCATACTGCGATGCCTATCATTTGGAGATATGGACCCCATGGATCGTTGGTCACCAATAAGACCATTTTTAGTGGCTATTAATGAAAGGCGTCAACAGGTTATTGATCCATCATACATATTGGTTGAAGATGAGCTAATGTCTTCGTGGATCAGTCGGAAACAGGACAGAACCATCGATGGCATTCCACATCTTACAAAGATCATCCGAAAGCCCAAAGGGGTTGGAACTGAGATAAAGTGTTTAGCTGATGGTGTTGTAGGTATCATGTTGAGGCTGGAGATCTGTGAGGGGAAAGAAGCAGAATCCAAAAAAAAGTGGTCACACCTTCCAGCAGGGACTGCACATACTCTTCGCATCAGCGAGCCATGGCACGGAACTGGGAGAATCCTAGTGGCCGATTCAGCCTTTTCGTCTGTCACAACGGCAGTAGAGTGCAAGAAATGTGGCCTTTTTTTCACTGGAGTTCTAAAAACAGCTTCTAGGGAGTTCCCAAAGGAATATCTTAATGATCAATCTAGATATCGTCAAAGAGGAGACCATATTTGTTTGACAACATCGGTAGACAATTGTGATCTTATTGCTTTGGGCTGGAAGGATAAAACCATTAAAACCTTTATTTCCACCTGCAGCACAACATTACAAGGACAGCCTCATAAGAAGCACAGGTATACAAGTGATGGTACTCTTGTCACTACTGAAGTGCAGCGCCCTCAGCTTGTTTCGCAATACTACAGTGCATCATCTAAAATTGATGTGCACAACCATATGAGACAAGGGCTACTCAACATAGAAGCAGCTTGGGTAACTCACACCTGGTGGCATAGGCTAGCTGCAACGTTGTTTGGTGTCATTGTTATTGATGCTATGTTGGCATACAATTTTGAACATAGCACTAATCCTAAAACTGTTGATGAATTTGCTAATGATCTTTCTTTGTCTCTTATCTTCAATGAATTTGATGGTCATGTTCCTGAGAATGAACAGCGAAGGCTATCAAGTGATTCTAACACAGAGTTGTCAGGAGAAATTTCATCGAATATGTCAGTGCCTTGTGCTGTTCCTTTCAATGCCCACCCGCTCAAAAGCCTGTTGTCTCTTCCTCTGTATCAAGATCATGTAGGGTCTAAAGAAGGAGCTCGACGTAAATGTTCAGTTTGTTCAGCTAAAGGAAAAAGAAACAATGCGCACTATTACTGTGTCACATGTTCTGACATTTCCAAAAATTCCATTGTTGCAATTTGCGGGCATCAGTCTGAACGTGGTACTGACTGTCATGCCACCCACTGCCAGAATGCATTGTAAGGAACTGAACATTAGTACTTTTCTTATAACCAATGAATTACAAGTGCAGTTTCATAAATTCATTTTGGCACATGCAGTGACACTTGCATACAAATATACCAAATACATGTACATAAAGCCGGCATACATGCACACATTGAAAGGTGTCTCTGTGGCTGTTTGTTCAAATTCCTTACTGAATTCTGGGTCCTCTATGGATGATGATGTTGCTAGAAGCATTTTGTAGCAGGATATCATGTAATGAACTGCATGTTTATAGAGATCAATTAACTTACGTCATTGAACAAACAAAGCAAAACGCGGGAACAAAATTACCTTGATTTATTTGTTTATTTCAACTTCCATGGATCCATTTACAACTTTTACTATAATTCGGGATAAAGGACCTGCATTTTCTTAGTGAAATTTTTATTCAGATACGATACAACATTAATTATTGCTATACAAAAATCAATTAACTGGGACAACTGCACGGGAACCTTCAATACTGATTAGCAACTACGCGCTCGAGTAGTACTCATATGCAGTTGAAAATCTCAGAGTTTTTATAGTATCATTATGTCCTATTTCATGCGCTAGAAGCAGCACTAGTACCTTTATAAATATACATAATTTATTTGCTCATAACTCTACCATTAAAGTTACAATACAGCTCAAAATGTGGTTCCCGGGCGGGAACCTATGTTCCCGCACGGTTCCCGCTGCACGTTCGTACATTAAGGCTAATAATGAAAATGTTTCTACAAATACATACTGTACTTACATTTTGGCTGCCTTTGTGGTTGACTTTCTCCACTTAGATATTGTAGAAGGGAATATTAAGTTACTACAGAAAATACTGATACAAATCTCATGGACTGTTGTAATGTGTGCTGACATTTATTACTTGGCTAGCTTAGTATATGTCAGACCATACAGTTTATTATGTAACATCTGGGAGAGAAATATGGTTCTATTAGCCAGGCTGTACAGATTGAACAGTGAGATTTTACCAATGCAGAGTCAGCTGCTGTGAAAGCTAAGGGCTCCAGCAAGCCAACTAACTACCGTACCTTGCATCATGAGGTTTTGTTAATCCACATACAAAATACATGTAGGGGCTCCTCAAAATTTTATCAAAGTAGTGGGCATTGCGAATGCAAGTTATACCGCAATTGACTGTAATTTACATAATACACAACAACAAAGAACTAACTACACTACTCTGCACACAAATGCCCTAAAGAACTACTACCCTGCCCAGGCCGGATGACCCTGGATATTGATCTAACTAAACACTTGTTCATTCTGCTGTAGATGTTAAACAGGGCAACAGATTTGGGGCGACCTTGGTGGATATGTCGATGAACGGCAAAGATGCTAGATTTGAGAATACGTTTTGGGCCTCTATTATTACTTCCAATTTGTACGCGGAGACTCAACTTGACCCTTGTGAGGGCAAATGTTCGAGCTCTGCTGTTCCGTCCAATGTCCTTTCAAGACACCTGTTAGATAGTGTGTTACCATTATTAGTTACGTTGCGTTTATTGCTATAATAATATAAGTGGTGTATATGTGTACTTGTAATTGAACACACTATAGAAACAAAAATACTCACAAGCTGCTGAAACAATCAATGCTTCTTTTACCCCATTTGTTGTGACAGGTGATGGGGCACTGGGTCTTGAGGCAAAGACATTTATATGTCATTTGGCTGAAAAATAGCTGCAATTTGACACAAGTCTTACACTGAAGTGCTGGGCTATGTGCGTGCAAGAATGCTTTTTGCTGTCCTTCGTGCTACAAATCTGTGCATTCGCAGCAGTAGAGTGAAATGGAGAAGAAGGATGGATGGAGCTGGGCTTCCATACGTGCCAGAATGAATTTCAGCATCGCTTCTCATGTTTCTTTTGTATCGAGAGTTACGGCAGTAACTCTCATATAGGATTCATGAAATCATTAAAAAAACGCTTCGCGCGTATAACTCACGAACCGAGAAACGGACAGTGTAGCTGTTTATTGCTATTGATTCGCAATAGAAAGACGATCATTTTCATGTTTTGTTCGAGTCGTCAGACCGTTTACTTTAAGAGAACAAAAAAGGTCGTAGTTCTCGTTCCCAGACCGTAATTTGTCCATAGTCGTCGTTGTCGTCGTCGTCGTCGTCGTCGTCTTTATGGGTGAGTATAACTCCAGATAGGAAAGGTTTTAAAGAGCACCAGTTACACCAAAAATCGTAGAAAAATCTTACCGACTGCCCCTTGATGTCAGATATACATGTTTGGTATAAAGCAATAATTACGTCCGAGTACCGTTAGGAACAGTTTTAGAGAGTGCCAATTACGCCAATACCTACCGACTGCCCCTTGATGTCAGATATACTACTATATAGTACCAAACACAAGCGTTCCCATGACAATACCCATACGTATAATTAGAATTTTAATTAGAATTTTATGGTATTGCTTAACTAGCTTTAGTGTTGTCACGTCAAAATGCCTTCACGGGAACGAAAGAGGAGAGCTAAGTGACGAGAGGAATACCTCCAAAATCAAGACGACGAGTTAGAGTCCTCCCGAATTCGGTACGATGCTGATGCGGAACAAAGGCGGGCGTCTGCTCGTGCCATGTACAGAGCAAATCTGGAGTTTCTAAGAGGTGGCGACAGGAAAAGAATTCTGTTGCGGTGCAAGTTTCTATTATAAGAGGCGGCGTTATGAACTGAACTCAGACGAGAAACGAGCTTCTTAGAGGGAAAGCTTGGCGCGCGAGTTTGGAACTAGAACAGCAGCAAATGTAACATAGCTGTAAACATTGTGTTGCTAGGCAATAAACATGGGAATTACAACGGCTAGATTTTATCATACAATCGTATTTACTTCAAGTATGTACGGTTGCAAAGTACATGTACACCTATATACTAGTAGTCACTTATAAAAAAAAAAGAATGAAACAAGATATAAAAACATTCTCTCTGAGAAAGTTAGTGGTATATAGGATTTGAAGGCAATGGTGGTGTAAAAAGGAAGGGAACAAGGGATCAACGATGGTACAATTTTTTTGAATAGTCCTATATTTAGCAATACGTACTACAAAAGTGCTAAATATATAGGACTATTCAAAAAAATTGTACCATCGTTGATCCCTTGTTCCCTTCCTTTTTACACCACCATTGCCTTCAAATCCTATATACCACTAACTTTCTCAGAGAGAATGTTTTTATATCTTGTATAATATATATTTAGTAGCTTCTGTAGTTGTTTGTGTGTTATTATAATCTTTGCTTTGTTTCTTGTAATTGTAATATTACTAATTAATAAATGATTATTATTATTCATCTTACAATTCAATTGATCATATACATGTAATAATTAAGCAGTGAAGATAAATGCACCCTACTATTGCTAATAGTCAGGGACAAAGCATCTGGAGAGGATGGCTGTGGCGTTGGCTCTAACTAAATTGAGGTTCAGCCTGCCATATAGGGCAGCTAGGACCTCAGCCGTAGCCCTGTTGGAGCTAGTTGCAAGGCGAGAGGCCAGAAGTGAAAATGACTCCATTGCTTCTGTCCCCCAAGCACCATATGCCTCAACCACCATGGGGAACGCAAACCCAACCTACCTCCTTGCATTTGGCATCATTTTGATCATGTTTTCTTTGCTCAGTAGCCTTGGCAGCCTGACCTGCTGCTAGTCCCGCTTCGAGTAAAACATTGGAGTTAAGCGGTGACGTCACAGACAAGTCGAAGGCCAAACTAAGTTGTGCCTGGCTTCAGGCGGCTTCAGAAATCTCAATGGCAGTGCTCAGCATAAAGCAATTTCTCAATTCCTCATTAAAAACCTCTTGAGCATCTGATACAAGGCTGGGAGGAGTGACTCTTGCAACATGAACCATTCTGCAAAAGTATACGTAGAAGGGTACCTGCAACATGAAGGTCAACTTCAGCCACCTCTGTCGGGCCTGAAAGCAACGTTTTAGACTCAGCACACTTGTCTGCGATGAATTTAGAGCTTTATTATTATTATTGTTAACATATTGAGCTCCTCTGGTGCTGGTCCATTGTTCCAAGAACACCTTATTCATGCAGTAGAGTTTTTAACTCACTTTTACCATCATCCGAGGTGGTCAGCATAGAGGAGGTGTTGATATCCCATATCCATCAAAAGGTGCTGTCCAACAAGATGGATAACCCTCTGTTTAATATATATTCTATGAGCAATCTTCTGCTGCAGATAGAGCACACCCTCTCTCTGTCTCCTCCCCTCATGCTGCATCTTGGGTGGCAGTCATTTCCTCTGAGGGGCTATAGACCTTCATCTCCAGCCTTCAGAGTACCATGTGGCCATCAAGTGGTGACTGGGCCTAGACACCTCATGTGGCTCAATTTGTCCTCTGTGTCCTGGGAGAGTACATGATCCCCTTGACCATTATGCACTCACTTGCAAGTGTGGTGGAGATGTAGTAACCCGCCACAATAAACTGCATGACACCCTTGCTGAGACCTGTCGCAGGGCCCACCTGAGTGTTAAGGTGGAGGCATGGAGTAACCTCACCCAAGACCATAGCCACACTCTCTCTGCAGACATCCTAGCACCCAACTGGTCTTTGGATAAGCCAGCAGCCTTTAACTTATCTGTGATGTCACCGCTTAACTCCAGTGTTTTATTTGGAGCGGGATTAGCAATTCTCCCGGGTGAACAGGCTTGCAACGGTATTTGGCCACACCATGCCCCCATCCCCTCTACGGGGCCGGTTACCTCTAGACCTAATGTTGTGATGTCAACGGTTGCCCCAATTCCATGTCCGAGCGAGGGTCATTCTGGTTCGGCCCCCTCGCCTATCATAGTACTGCAACAACAGTCTTCACCACAAGTGCTGTCGGCACCACCATCCCCTGCTTCTTTCCCCTCAGCTGCATTTAGTGCTAACAATTTGCTGCAGGCACAGATTCCTTCCCAGCAGCTTGAAATCGTGTCCTCCTGCCAACATCCTGGACCCCATAAGAAATCCTGTCCAGTCGAAGGCTGCTGACAACTCATTGCTCCCACTATGTGGCATCAGCATATGGCTTTACATGCTCAGGGTTTCTTCCCTGGAGCAGTCCCGGGTCCTTGGCTTCAAGAACAAGACCTGTGGTTGCCAGCAGCTGGTAGCTAACTCACACCATTCCTCTCACCTTCAGAAATGCTCACACGCCTCAGCAACACCCTCCATTCAGTCACGCTCCATGTTCAAGGTGCAGACCCTCCTGCTCCCCTGCCCACATTTGACTCTGTCTGTCAACTACCAGGTCGTACAGTTAGACACATCCCTGTGAAAGATAGACTAGCGTTTGCCCTTGCTTTGTGTTCTGCCTTGAGGTGTGCCTTGCATGATAACTCTGAGGATGCCTGGCTTAAGGTGTTCATGCTGCCTAAATGCCTTCGGCTTGCCCCAAAGCGTGGAGGCCGCCATCACAAACCTGTACCTATCAGTCATCTATGCGCCCAGTGGTCCAAAGGTGAGATCAGTGCTCTATGGAATCGAGCATCCAGTCATCACTCCTCTGGTCCCTGTCTCACCCCTAACCACAATTCTTCAGCAGTCCAGACTGCAGTATCTCTCGCCAGGGAGGGACTTGTCTCTAAGGCCTGTCAGGTCCTAACTTCTTCTGGCCTGGCCCGCAACAACGATACTACATGGAATCTCCTGGTCTCAAAGCATCCGAAAGGCATCCCCCCAACTCCTCCCACAGCACCTCCCTTGGCTGCTCCTTGCCTCCCACCGGACTTTGACATCATGGCCATCATTTTTGGCATGCTTCCCAACCTCACCACATTCTGCAGAAATGCCTGATGCCAAACTAGCTTCCAGAATGAGATCTGTATTTAGCGGATGGATGACTTTCAGGTCAAATGCTGCAGGGTGGGAGAGAGATCAGTTTGGCACCAGTACATCAGCTCGTCTAGAGAAGTTTATGCCTGGACCTTTCTCCAGTTGAGGAGATAGGCATGCTTTAGAGCACAGATTTGAAAAACAGTCCCTTAGTTTATTGTGTCGTACGATGGTGTCACCTCCAGATCAACAAGTAAGAGCATGGTGGCCATCTGGATCAAGAGCCTTAGAACAAAGAAAACATTTACTGTCAGTGGATGAGATACGTATACCTCGCCACCATTTTAAAAGGACTTGCATCTCGTGAGGCTCCAAAGCTAAGTCCCTGTGTATTGAAGGTATAGCTCTCAACCAGGCATTTGCATTAGTGGCTGACACTGCTCTAAGTTGTGCTCTGGTACAAACAGCACTGTTACTGAGAAGAGTCTTGAAGAAGGTTTCCTCGATTTTACCTGAAAGGTGGTGCTGCTGTGGAGGAGAGCTAGTTACTGATTCAAACGTCATTGCATCAGCAGGATCAACCTTTGAGTTGTAGAAAGCTATAGCCTCTTTGAGACTTTGAGACACATTAGGAGCATTTGTGATATCAATAGCATTGGACACCGAGGCAATGTATGCACTAGGAGAGTGGTTAGAGACTGATCTCAAACCTAGACCACCAAACCGAAGTGGAAGTTGAACTTATTTAGTGGCTGAATGTGTTAGTTCAAATGCTGCACATTCCTCTAAACAGTGGAGGACATTTTCATCAAAACTAGTAAACTGCTGTAGTGAAGAATCACAAGGTGGAATGAGCGACCTAGATGGGACAGCTTGCAGAAGCTCGCACAATGGCAAAGTAGCAAAATGGACACTTGAGGGTCGCACAACTTAGGTAAAAGATGGAGAAGAGAACAAGCCTGTTTTCGTTTTGACTCAATATAGTAACCGCAAAATTCTGGACTTCCAATTGGTGCCCCCAGAATTTCAAAGTTAGGTGTAGTTGATGTAGGAATGCAGGAGTTGAAACATTTAAACAGTTCGCATTTTGACAGGTTGAGGATCAGGCCATTTGGCTTGCCGTCTGTACCTAGGACCTCTAAAGCCCTGAGAACAGCAGAGCCTGGACCAGCCAGAGCCCCATCATCAAGGTACCATGCATTAAACAAGAGCTGTTGACATTGTGGGTCAGCTGCCAATTGTCTCTGAGTGAAGGACTAGAGCAAATAGTAGAGGGCCTAGAGGATCACCCTGCTGAACACCTGATGCCGATGAAATTGTACCAACAGGATGCCAGAGTATTGGGTGTTGTGAGTAGCACCAGCATGTCCAAGGGTAAATCTGTGGGAAGTGTAAGAAACACTGCTGAAGTACAGCATCACGAGATACAAGATTGAAAGCATTCTGCATGTCAATTTTAATGACTGCAAAATCAGGGTCACTCCAATGCTGTTCCAATACTTCTCTGAGATTGTGAATTATCTTTTCTGATCCTCTAGGACAAGCCACACCAAACTGAAATGGACCGAAAAAATCAGAAGCCTTTTCTTTAACCACATTGCAGGCACATTTGCTGGCAAGCCTTCTTATCACCTCTCCCACAGCAATTGGTCTCACATCCCAACCAGTTGCCTTCACAGGCTTCAGCAGTGCTGTCAAACTTCCTCCAGCAAAAAGTGGGGCTATCTCTTCAGGAGCCTTTCCAGCAAGTAGAATGTTTAAGACTTCACGCAGAAGGCTAATGATTGATACTGGTAAGGGTACACTGGCAACATTTAGAAAGTGTTGATATGCATTGTGTTCCTCATATATATCTATGTGTAATATGATGTTAAATAATAATAATAATAGTAATGCATACCATTGGCTGTTGAGACCTTTGGCTGCTGGGGAGCTGAGGCTTGCTTACATTTTCCTCGCCTTGCCGCAGTTAGGCTAAACTGCACAAAATCTCATGCCACCTCATTACTGTAAGGTAGGCTCGACTTGGTCCTTGTCAGAGCAAACGCAAGGGCATTGCCATCCTGAGCATTTGGCATCAGCTCTGACATCACAGCATAACTACAGTGTATAGGATGACATTCAGCAGGCTGACCAAGTTTCTGGAGTATTTTGTGTGCACTCAATAATAATAATGAAATCACTGAGATATTATGGTCCTTCCCTAAGCTCACAACAGCTGGTGCTGTGGATGTTCAACTGCAAACACCCATACTCCATTCCCTGAAGACTCTTGTCAGCATACCTGCTTCTGGCAAGGCTCCTGTAGTATTATCAGCATTCCTTGCAGGAGGAAACGTAACATCTCTCAATAATTCAAAATCAGGTGGTCCCTTTGACATTCTTCCAATTGCAGGTGGAGATGCTTTGCATTGCCTTACTGGGAAATGTCTTTGTGCCATGGGTTATAGTAAAGGCTGCTGATTTTTTTTCAATCCTTTTCAGTTTGGTATGGCTTGCCCATTTGGAGCGGAGGGAGTGGAGAGGATAGCACATGGCCTGCAGGCATGTATTGATGAGCACTGGCCATGGGGTGATGATGAATTTGCTGTGTTGAAGATTGATGAGGAATTCTTTTAATGTGATATCCCGGCAGTCACTCCTTTTTTAGTGTGCAAAGCATTTCCCAGTGCTGTTACCCTGCTACAGCCAACAACCATTATTTTGTGCAATCCACTAGTGCGACTGAGATCTAAGTCCCATGTGCAGCAAGGTGATCCACTCAGTCTGTTTTTTTTTTTTTTCCCCCCTTGTGCTGAATGTTTTGATTATAGCATTTGCAAAAGATAGTGATTGTCCTCTGCTGTTCCATGCCTGGTATCTGGATGATGGTGCACTTGCCAGTCCAAGGTCATCTTTGTGTTCAGTCCTTACATTGATCCAAGATCTGGGTCCTCCCTTGGGCCTCCACAATAACATCTCTAAGTGTGAGGTATTTAGGGTTTAAGCTCCTTTCCTCCTGAGATGAAACAGTCGAGTGAGCCTAATTTGGATCTTTTGGGAGTTCTTATTGGTAGTGCAGACTTCTGCTTAGCCTTCATCTCTCAAAAACATGTCACTGTTAAACAACTCCTGTCCAGTCTGGAAGAGGTTGGAGCAGTAGACCCTCAGGTGGCCTTTACACTCCTTCGTATCTGTGGAGGTTTCTGTAAGCTTATCCATCTGGCTTGCACTACACCTCCTTTGCATATTGCAGATATTTGATGAGGATGTACATAAATGCTTTGCACAATGTACTGCTGTGGACACATCAGATCATGCCTGGCACCAGGCTAGGCTGAGCCTGAGTAGAGGTGGTCTGGGTCTGCATTCCCTCGCACAACACTCCCCTGCAGCTTACTTTGCCTCACTTTGTACTTTGGGTTTTGGCTCTCCACCTTGTCTCAGCAATATAAATATTTAATTCTTTTGTACCACCATCACATCCTATTAACTCAGAGGCAATTCTGTTGACTCCAGTCACCAAAAAGAGCCTTTCCTCCAAGCTGCATGATGACCACCTTTTCAAGGTTCTTCTGGATATATCCTCCATCGCTGACAAGGCTTGCTTGCTGTCTGTTTCCTCCCCTCATGCAGGTTCATGGCTGTCTGTTACTCCTTCAGAGGGTCTTGGTCTCCATCTTGATCCTTCCCAATTTCAGGTTGCCATTAAGTGGTGGCTTGGCCTGGACCTTTCTTATGGTTCATGCTGCCCACTGTGCCCTGAGATTGCCTTTACCTACTTGGCCATCATGCTGTTACATGCAAAAGGGGTGGTGATGTGGTTTCCTGCCACAACAAACTGTGTGATGTCCTTGCGGAGTCCTGTTGGTGACTGAGCTCATCTAGGTGTCCAGGTGGAAATGGGTAACACAGCCACACCTGTCCAGCTGACCATTTCGTTCCAAATTGGGTCTTGGGCAAGCCAGCAGCTTTTGACCTGTCTATCACATCACCGTTTTATCCTACAACTCTTTTGGAAGTGAGTGTGACAACAGAGGTAGCTGTACTGACCATGAGCTGAGAAAGCACTCCTCTAATGATGCCAGATGTAATGAACTGAATTGGGTCTGTGTACCATTAGCAGGGGAGTCATATGGAGCCTGGGGAAAGGAGGCTATGGAGTCTATCTTCCAGCTAGCTTCTCAACTAGCCACTTTTCCCGTAGCATCGGTCAAAGTGATGTAGGGTAGATATAGTTAGCATTTTGTGTACATTGTGTGTAGTTAAGAAGCTGTACATGTACATGTACACTGATGTATGTTTGTATATCCAATTATCCTCTATATAAAAAAAGCCCACTAGGATCAGAGAAAGTTGTCCATGGTATCAGAAATTGTGTTGATCAACACTGGGGGGATGAGGATTTTGCAGTGCTGAAGGTGGACTTAAAGAATGCTTTTAATCTAGTATCCAGACAAGCATTCCTTGATGAATGTGCCCTTCTGTTCCCTGATCTTCTTCCATGGGCTTTCTGGTGCTATGGAGTTCATCCTGTTCTATGGCACCCCATGGGCCGCCTAAGTTCTGAATCTGGAGTCCAACAGGGTGACCCATTGGGTCCTCTACTTTTTGCTCTTGTCCTTCACAAGGTCATTAGTGCCATTGATGCAGATGATGAGTGCCTAGATCTGCTTTACCAAGCGTGGTACATGGATGATGGTGTCTTGGCAGGTAAGAGGTCTGCAGTGCTTCGTGCACTGTCTCTGATCAAGGAGCTTGGCCCTTCACTTGGCTTACTGGTGAACATTGGGAAATGCGAACTATTCTGCAAGAGTGATGTAAGCATGTTCCCTGAGGCTCTTAAAGTTTCTACCGTGCCACACTTTGAAGTTCTAGGGGCTCCCATTCGTGACTACATTTTTTGTGCTAACTTCTTTTCTACAAAGCGATCAGAGGCATTGAAACTCCTTACCAAGCTAGAGGACATTGCTATTAAAGACCCCCAGGTTGCTTTACTGCTTTTGTGTATGTGTGGTAGCTTTTCCAAGCTTGTCCATTTGGCAAGAACTACTTCAACGACACTTATCTTCGAGGCCATGCAGCAGTTTGACACTGATGTTAGGTGATGTCTCTCATCATGCCTAGCCAATTGCATTACAAATTCAGCATGGCATCAGGCACAAATTAGTTTATCCAGGGGTGGTCTGGGTCTTCGGTCTCTTTCAAAACATTCTTGTGCAGCATTCATTGCCTCTTTCTGTTCCTCTGGGTTTGCGGCATTGGACAATTCTCATCTCATTCAAGCAGTTGCCCGTTTTAATGAGCTGGTCCCTCCAAGTGATGCTATTACAGTGACATCTCTGGTAGCTACTCCACCAAGACAGATATCTTTGTCCACAAAGCTGGACCTCTTCCATTTCCAGCTTCTTCTTGACCAATCTTCCCTGGCTGATAAAGCCCGTTTGCTTTCAGTGTCTGCTGCATGGCTTTCTGTCATCCCTTCTGTTGGCTTGGGTTTGCACTTGGATCCTGAGGAATGTCGGACTGCTTTGAAATGGTGGCTAGGTATAGAGACTGCTCATGGCTCCAATTGTGCTCTCTGCCCTGATAGTGCCCTTGACCCTCTCGACCATCATGTGGCGACCTGCAAACGTGGTCGTGATGCTGTTCTATAAGGCACAACAAGCTAAGGGACATTCTGGTTGAGTCATTCCACCAGGCCCACATTCGTGTTCCAGTTGAAGCTGGTTCCGGTCTCAGCCAGGATCATTCTAAATCCCGACCAGCAGACATTCTAGTTTTTGACTGGGATCAAGGTAACCCTGCAGCACTGAACCTGACTGTCGTTTCACCGCTTAATGCAAACATTTTAAATGAAGCGGGTATGACAGCTGGTGCAGCAGCTCAGGCTGCTGAGGTGAGGAAGCACACAGCCAATGGTCAGAGGTGTTGGGATGGTCCTGTGTACCTCTTGCTGTGGAATCTTATGGTGCATGGGGCAGAGAAGCCCAGATGTGTTTCAGACTTCTTGCCACACGACTGGCTGTTCACAATTCAATCAGCAAGTCAAAGATGATTTTCGAGCTATACAGCCGACTGAACCTGGCTCTGACTAGATCAATTGCCAGAGCAATCATCACAAGATCTTTCACCTAGTTGATTTTGAAGCTTGACATTAGTAGGTTATTTAATGGTATATTTATCAAGTAATGTGTTGTATATGTACATTGTATCCTCCTTGTAACCATAATATATTACACTTACATTACATGTCTAATTATACGCATAGTGTGTTTGGCAATTCAACATGACGTCATTATAACGTATAGCAGCTTTATGCCAAATCTGACGTCAAGGGGCAGTCGGCAGGTGAATTATACAGCTATTGGTGAAATTGGCGCTCTTTGAAACCGTTCCTATCCCGAGTTGTACTCACCCGAGAAAAATCTGTCGGAGGAGAAAAATCAGTCGGGGGAGAAAAATCAGTCGGGGGCAGTCGGGGGAACGAGGAAAATTAATGAAACGATTTTGCGACTTGTAAAAAAAAAAACAAGAAAATAATCTTCTTTGCCTTCTGGTTCGATAGCTTGTAAGAGCTAAACCATCCGATTCTCGGGACACGAGTTATACCAGAGATAGTATCTCTGGTTATACGCGGGTCTCTTTAATGACTTCATAATCGGGGTCAAATCCATAATATACATCATTGTACTAACGTAACTCTCGATAACAAATTACGTCTTCGCTCCGCCCATTTAATTAATTTAGCTATATCAGATTATTTTTATTTACTTACACATGCATGGGCGAAGACCTTTACTCCCAGTACCATTAATAGTAGTACTACTACATGGATTAGTGTTTGCCTCCGGTACCGGTAAGACACGACGTTTGTTTATTTCATTTTGGATATATTCTGTATAGTTGGCCTGTTTAAGAGCCACATTTGTGTTGTTTATCACACAGCGGAGTCTTTCGTACAGACGCCACATGACACGCTCGGCTGTCCAGGACTAACAGTCACCGTATCGTGCGTGGCTGCCGCATCTTATGTGGATATTTTCGTTAGCAGTGGAGGCGTACTAGTCCCGCCAAGGAATGGTGAAGTGCTTTCTGGACCAACCCTCGAAGGCTATTTAGCTACGAAGCGACTTGTAACGCTTGAGTCGAGCCGCAACTATACTGTAATATGCAGTGCGTTAATAGACGGGCAATTGACATCTAGTCCCGTGGCGACCATAACAAGCGTAGGTACTAGTACAGCTAGCGATTAATTGTACGTCTCTCCTATATAATATCCCCCTCCCCCCTCCTCCCCCCCCAGATAGCCTCTCCGCTCCTGGGATGCTCAATGGGTCCTGCTTTCTAAGCCAATGTGGATTGGGGTGGGATCCACCCCCTGATGCTCCGAACCCAGTAAACCTAACATACCGTGTCCAGGTGAACATTGAACACGTCACCGGTACCGTGTACGACCAGTTTGTGAATGCAACTAGTGCCGTTGTGCCCAACTTGTGTGGATGTGGTGTATGTGTGGTAGTGGTAACTCCGTTATGTGGAACACTTTTTGGCGAATCATCTGTCAGAAATGTGTTTGACGGTGGGTTTATTGCAACCTGTGTGTGTGTGTGTGTGTGTGTGTGTGTGTGTGTGTGTGTGTGTGTGTGTGTGTGTGTGTGTGTGTGTGTGTGTGTGTGTGTGTGTGTGTGTGTGTGTGTGTGTGTGTGTGTGTGTGTGTGTGTGTGTGTGTGTGTGTACTTGTGTGTACGTGTGTGTACGTGTGTGTATGTGTGCATCTTTATTTCTTCTTGTGCAGATAAGGCACTTAGTGCAAAAGACATTGGCATTAATATCACTGCAACATCTGGCCAGTGCCTCAGAGCTACTGTCTGTCTAGCAGTAAGCATTAAGTACTTACACTTGATTTATTTGATTTATTTACTGTCTCTTTGTTAGGGAAATCGAAGTTGTAATTTTACAGTGCAGGTAGGAGGTGCTGGATCCCAGTACTCTTCTGACGATGGATGTGCAAGCATCGATTGTCTCTATCGGAGATATGTGTATCAAGCTGTTTTAAGGACTGCTGCTCAAAACCTCTCACTAGTTATCAGTGAGTGAATGTGGAGGCTTGGTACACGTACATTTGATAGTGTGTGTGTGTGTGTGTGTGTGTGTGTGGTCTACATGTGCAGTGGCAACATGCTTGATTAATTAATGGAAATTAATAACTTTATTAGTTATTGGACGTCATCAGAGATAATGTATAGATTATCTCTGACCCGGCCAGTACACATGTCACAACTTCCTTTGCAGATACCTATGATGTGAGGAATGCCACTGCACAGATCTCAGCTGATGGTGTGACTGTGTCATGTGGCTTCAGGCCTGACTCTGATGCAGACAGTTGTCTGGTGATCCTCACTAAACCCATTGATTCCACCTATGTGCTGTTTGTGGTAATTCCTAGAGCACCTGGATCAGCAGATGTAGTCTCATGCCTTGTGACTAGCCTCCTACCTGGTATGTACAGGGCCTATGCATATGCTGCCTGGGGGGCATCATTTGGAGTACCAGAGGTTGAATTCAACTTCCAGTGGGTTGCTGCTCAAGGTGTGTGCCTCTATATGGGTGCAGTGTGGCTAGTTACTCTCTTTCTTCAGCTTCTCTCACAACTAGTGCATCCCCCTCCCTGGATATACATCAGAACATCATCTGCTCACACCATGATGGCATTGTTGCCGTGGTGAATTCAAATGGTAGTGGAATCATCCATTGTTTCACTTCACCCAACTGTTCCAGTCCACTTGCTCCTGGAAACTACTTAGCCGCTTTGCTGTCTTTTGTTGATGGAAAACTAGGCAACTGTCAAGTGAAGGGCAAAATTGTTGAGATCCCTCCTGGTAAGTGTGTGGTGATGAAGGTACATGTACATAAAGTCATATATTGATGTGGTCTCCCTCCCTCCCTCCCTCCCTCCCTCCCTCCCTCCCTCCCTCCCTCCCTCCCTCCCTCCCTCCCTCCCTCCCTCCCTCCCTCCCTCCCTCCCTCCCTCCCTCCCTCCCTCCCTCCCTCCCTCCCTCCCTCCCTCCCTCCCTCCCTCCCTCCCTCCCTCCCTCCCTCCCTCCCTCCCTCCCTCCCTCCCTCCCTCCCTCCCTCCCTCCCTCCCTCCCTCCCTCCCTCCCTCCCTCCCTCCCTCCCTCCCTCCCTCCCTCCCTCCCTCCCTCCCTCCCTCCCTCCCTCCCTCCCTCCCTCCCTCCCTCCCTCCCTCCCTCCCTCCCTCCCTCCCTCCCTCCCTCCCTCCCTCCCTCCCTCCCTCCCTCCCTCCCTCCCTCCCTCCCTCCCTCCCTCCCTCCCTCCCTCCCTCCCTCCCTCCCTCCCTCCCTCCCTCCCTCCCTCCCTCCCTCCCTCCCTCCCTCCCTCCCTCCCTCCCTCCCTCCCTCCCTCCCTCCCTCCCTCCCTCCCTCACTCACTCACTCACTCACTCCAGTACCATCTTTGCAATTGTGCTCCACACCCTGTAAGTGTTTTTACTCCATTTTGGTTAATTGCTTGTTCACTTTGGGAATGCTTAATTCTGCAGGTGTAGTCAGCCTTGGTGTTTTACTACCTTTAGTACTAGTGGGTGTTGCTGCCATTGGTGTCTGTGGTATTGTGCTCTATCGAAGAAGGCACAGAGCTTCAGCCACACTTCCAGTTGCCATGGATCCAGAGCCAGCTGTTGTAAGGTTGTAGTCAGTGTAGCCATTGGAGATCACACCCCTCTTATGTAGTATGGTGATGGCACTCATAAAGTGGATGATGGAACTGAAGGAGAGGAGGATGCTGACCAGGTTGGTACTCTTACTTAAGGTGTATATACATGTACATGTATGTACTTGGGAGGTATGTGCAAGATACACGTTTGCATATCTCTACAGCTGCATCGCACTACCACCCAATGTGCTTCAAAGTCATTTGCAGAATGCGTCCTTGATGATCAAAATATAAGTTGCCCCCCCCCCCCCCCCTCTTTTAAATTTTTTTATTAATGAAAGTCTTTGAGGTGTAAAAAATAAATACAGGAGGCTGTCATGGTAAAAGAAGATGCATGAAGTCAATGAACATTCTAGTTAGGATGAGGGTTTCAATCAGTGCCATATGTAGCCTTGCAGGTATGCAATCAACATGAAATACATGTTAAGTACTTTTTTGGTGCTCGTTGAATGCACATGGACATAGCCCAAAGAATGGGTGTGCAAGTAGCAAGCTCATAATGTGACATCACCTTATTCATCAATGGGGCCACTCCAATGATCCACATTTTTTACATGCATGTTTCGGCACTGATTGGCTTTCTTCCTTTAACATGAAATTTTATCTGCATGAGCTTGGTCCATGAATATCCATAGTGAAGGCTTATGCATTGTTAGTAAAACTAAATGTGCATTTCATGCACTATACTATGTAAACACAAAGGCATTGATTGTCAGATTCTTTAATTCCCATGTCATCTACATGTATGGGTGTGGTAGACTCTTACCTACACTGTAATTCTTCCTAGGTCAATACAACGTCATTTGAGCTGCCAAGTTCTCAAGCTTCAAATGAAAAAGATGCTTCAGTGCTTGTATTGTGAGTGCAACTTGTGTGTCATGTATGTATTATTGCACTGAAGTAAATTTGAGAGGCAGTAATTCCTCAGACAGGCAATTTTGCAGTTGTGGTTGTGGAGGGTACAGCCATTTAACTGTATTAACCATGCTTGTTGGATCTCAATAACGTAATTAGCGGCAAAGATTTTACATTGTGTATATTTATTTAAAATTTTATTTAGTGTACATGTGTACATGTAAATGTACCAAATACCCTTTAAGTGTTGAAAATCAGCCACTGCCTTTTCCCTTCTACCGGAAACATTTTTTGCAGTTTGGAGCACAAACAAGCCTTTTCATTGAAATGTATTGTGAATTAAAACTCCATTGCATTATCGATTCTGTTTTTCAATGTTTATAAGAACAAATTGATACAGGACATTTAAAAACTAAACCCCATCATTTTCAGACAAACTGTTCTAGTATTTAATTATTGCCTGTCTGTCCCTACTTGTACAAATAAAATAAATATTTGCAGTGAGGAGGTGCATGCCATTTTCATAAGAAAAATGTATGCTCATATACCAGTACTGTATGGGCTGTTGACAAAATACATGTATTTATCGATGTGCCAATATCCCCATATTAATGTCAAGTCACCTGTGTACTAATATCCTGTATGTTTATGTCAAGCATACTATACAATAATAACTCGTGGCTCCAGGGTTACACTCAATGTTGTATACTCCAAAATTGTTCACCCTGAAGGTGATACGCTGTCTCACCTGGGAGACCCAGAGCATAGGTTTTGGAGCCTCTGTTCCACTGTGGCCTCTGATGGTATATCGGATTCAAAACCTTCTTTATGAGAAAGTTGGCGGTATATCAGATTTGAAAGCAATGATGGGGTCATACTAAGCATACTGTACATGTATGTAGCTAATAGCATGCATAAACCTGCAAGGACAGGCATGCAGAAATTGCTACCACACCCTTTTACCTTAGCCCCAACCATGTGATGTCACCTCTGTTTACATGAGAGGCATATGCACATGTAAACATATATCCTTTAAGATGAAACATAATCTTGATTGCTATCAGAGATGCAATGCAAAATTTAAATTTCAGCTTTGGTCCCCAAAGTTGGGGGATACATTTCACACCTTTTTATAACCTTTTCCCTTCATTGTGTGCAGGCCTACAAAGAGAGTTCGGTCACGTCACTCATCATATTCTAGGACAGATGTTGCCATGGTAATGGTGAGAAAGTTGTATGTTGGTGTCATTACATTTTCATTTTCAGGATGATGACAATGATGGTGACCTTACTGTTACATCTCAGTTCAGTGGAGAGTTAGATCATTCCTGCAAAAAGGCTAGTTCCTGTATGACATTTAATGATCCTTTTAATGACTATTTGAATGGGCTACAGGTCAACATACATGTACATGTATGTCTGATGGAAGGAGATGCACAAGACACTCTGGCCACTGGTAAGAAGCAAGACACTCTGGCCACTGGTGAGAAGCCAGACACTCTGGCCACTGGTGAGAAGCAAGACACTCTGGCCACTGGTGAGAAGCAAGGCATTCTGGCCACTGGTGAGAAGCAAGACACCCTGACCACTGGTGAGAAGCAAGGCATTCTGGCCACTGGTGAGAAGCAAGGCATTCTGGCCATTGGAGAGGGGCTGAGCAGACAACATCTGCCTGAAGAAAGGAAGGTATATGTACATTGTATTTTTACCCCTGGGCTAAGATTGACCGTCCTACATGTATGTACAATGCTTTTACAACTAAGGTGTGGGGGGGGGGGGGGGGGGGGAAGGGGAGAAGAAAATATGTTAATACTGCTTGCAAGTGATGTACAATTGGGTTCTCCAAACTTGCGTGCATCGTTATAAGCACTGAGTCTCCAATTTGCAATTTTAGCTCGTAATTGTTATGCCTTAGTGCATGCATAAATTTGTATGTGTAGTTTAACTTCAAGTATTCCCTACATCATAAACATGAAGGTAGCAAAAACTGACCATTTACTTGCTAATGTAGGCCTACTGTACAAGATATTATTGAGTATTGATATTGACATTATACATGTGTATTACAATGTATATTTGTATATTGATGTTGATACATGTGTATAAGATATTAGATGTACTATTGATTGTGTAAAATGTACATGTAAGTGAACGAAATGGATGTTATTGAAGTCATTCAATGATGATTATTATAGATCTATGTCTACATGTAGGTCCTGTAATTGCTTATCTACATACTTTGCATACAATTGAAGCCTGCAAATTAAATTTGTTATAACAAAGCAGGTTTCATACATGTATCTCGAATATTAGTCCAATTAATAGACATTGCATCATATACATGTACAAGCATTCCGTTAAGGTAATTAAGGTGCGTGGATGCAAATACAATGGACCAACTCAATCAACTCAAAAATACTTTTAACTGAGCATGTAATGTAAAAGGGAAAGCCAAGTGACTGAACCATCCAATATTGTCAGACCCATTTAGTGTACAGTGTATTTGAAAGGTATAATGTTTCTGATGTCTCTATCAATGATGGATACAGATGCTACTAACCCTAACACCTGCTTCTCCAACAAATGCAGTTGTTCTAGTGAGGAACACACTCCAAAACATAGTACCAATCTTCAGTCACATCAACAAAGCTTAGTTTCTTTGCTTCGAAAGTGATGGCATATTATTACATAATTGCAACCAAAAGAGAGTCACACATATCTGTCATAAACATGGATTCTGCTTGGAGGCAATGAAAATCTGCTGCTGTGAAATGAATCTGGGGAACTAGACTACGAATATCTGGCCAATGGCATGCGTGAAAAGGAACGTAATGGAATCTGAGTTTTTGTCATACAATCATTACTGGCATAAAAGTGAAGGCTGTACTTTTAAATGGGGCATGTCTTAGTTGTGCTTTTGTGGTTTCTGGTCCTATTGCCATCTCTGGCCAGCTGAAATTTGTCTGAAGCATACATGTAATTATAGTTCAATCTAATGTGTGCTCTACATGTAATGTGTGCTCTACATGTAATGTGTGCTCTACATGTAGTGACTTTGCATAACTGCTAACATTAGACTTCAATCATGACAGACATATAATGCAGTAGATCAGGAGAGGAACATTTTTTTTAGGTTTGAGAATGCAGGAACATTATCTCTGTTGTCTGAACTTTTTCAGCATCAGCAGTAGATATTTGCTGGCTCTATTCATATACAACGTTATTGTAAGGCTGATTGAATCTATGGCATATTGGCAATAATGGAATCCTATATTTCACTATCAAATTCTACAATTAGAGTAACGTGTACCTGATATTGAGCTGCACATTAATCATGTAACCTTGGATAGAACATCTAAGGCTCATTCCATTTAGAGAGATACATTGTACTTGCCTCTTGCAGTGCATTATCTGTACAATGCATTGAGAAATATATTATTATTATTATTATTATTATTATTATTATGATAATGATTATTTGAAAACAGTGATAGAAAAATAATGTTTTATTCATATAACGGAATCACTGAAGAATACCCCACTCTGTTTTTGTGCTAAATCATATTTGTATACTAGCCTCGTCCCCAGGCCCTGTTTTTTTATAAGTTGCGGGGGCAAAAAAAAAAAACAGGTTTTTTGCCCCCGCAACTTATTAAAAAACAGGGCCTGGGGACGAGGCTAATTTTGTATACATGTACATGTACGAATTAAGTGTGTGTGTGTGTATGTTTGTATATGTGTGTTTAAAGCCCATGACATATGTCAATCACTATGTAGTAAGGCTCTAGTGTGCAGTCTGAGCACTGGTGTCAATATGGAATAAGGTGGTCTCATGTGATCATTATGACCTTGTACATTACTTTTTAGATGCAGCCTATCATGATAGAACCTGGAGCTGCTGGAGATAGAAAGGAAAGGTACGATCCATGTCAGGCAACTGGTGATGAAGGTATTCTCCATGTCTTCAAACGTGATGAAGCCATTCACTACTCCAAGAAGTAGCGCTAGTATGGATGTTGATACACAGATTAGATTCATGCAATAGGTATTCATTTACATGTATGCTGTAATTTTTTTAGTGCTGAATGTAGCTCTTGTGCTTTCTGTACACACATAGATTTGCTGGATAATTGACGCTAACCATCCAGTTATGAACAAAGCCAGTAAATCCAATTAGTGATCTCACCTTTCCTACCAAATGATCATGATTATGGATGATGCTATGTCCATTAAAAAGAGCCTTCAAACTAAAATTGACAACTCGCTTCATTTTCTTAGCAGATAAAACCTGCTTGCTTTATATTGCAACCCCACATGCAGTATTTTGTGTCAAACTTTCACAAGATATATTGGGCTCCACCTTGATGCGTGCATGCATGATGGATGAGCTGGGGGTGGGTCTGCATTCATTTAGGGCTAGGAGGTGGCTATGGATGCTTTTAGCATCTCTCTGAGCCATTGGCTGCTCCATGAGCTTTAAGGCTTACCTTGGGTCTTGGCCTCAGTTGTCAAGCTGCATCACCAGTGCTATATGTGTTTTGGACACATACCGTACATACAAGTACAAGTAGCACCAACATACATGTGCAATCCAGGATGTCAATGATACAAGGAAGAACTTAGGAACGCTAAACACTCCCCCACAACTTCTACTGTGTGCAATAACAACCCTACACAGTTAGACCACAAAGTCAGCTGTTGTGACTACACCACTATGTTTAAAGCCAACATGCATACTATGCATGTATTTTCATTGTGTCCTATATTTTAAAAAAGACAGTTAGGACATGTACATGTACATCAAAATGAACATCATTCACATGGGGGATATAGCCAATGTGAGGAGCGGGAGGGGAAGATGGGAGAAAGGAGGGGGTGAGGGCAAGGATGATGGCCAAGTGGAAGAAAAGGAGGCTGTAGGAGGAACAATCCATTTGTCACAAATGAAACCACAACTACTTGTTTGCATGACAGTTTTGTATAATTTTAGGCAAAATCAAATGGTTTTTTTCAAAACTGCCTATTGTTGTGTATGTGTTTGTGTGAAGTTGTTTTCATCCGAAGATGTGATGTTTATAGCAATCCATCTGATGCCAGCCTAGACTACTACCTACTTGTACATTACACCTCAAAACCACAAGGGTGGACAATATATATTTTGATATGCACATATCACATGTCTGTGCAGCTGTGCTTGCCGAAATGGAGGAGTGAAGCTGGTACATGTACTTGTGGTCAGCCAGTGGAGGAGTAGTTGTGTACTACTATTGTGGTTATGGTTGTCCATATCACTGATCATGAGTACAAATCACTCCCCAATAAGAACAACAGGGGTGGAGGGGGAGGTTGTGAATTTTGTAGGTATCAGGTGAATTTTGGTGGATGGGTTTGGGGCTACCTGTGGCCTTAGGGTGGTGTGTTTCGTTACTGGTAGTACATGCACTTATTTCACAGTGTATATGTTGTTTTTAAATGTGTGCTATTTGTGCACGGTGTACATAGTAGCTTTGACTGCTCGGACTTAACTCATTTATATGCCATGCACACTAGCTGTTTATGAAGTGTGTGTTGTGTACATTGGTTTGTTTTGAAGTGTGTCAGTAGCCAGCAGGTAAAATAAAATGTGAGCGGAATCTGGCAGTGATTTAAGAGTGGGAAGGTAGCTGTAAGAGGGATTGCCTGCTATCAGTAAATGATTATCTAAATCAGATGTGGCACTAGGTAATCATTGTGGCAGTGTGCTCAGGGAGTCATTGATGTGAACTGGACAACTCCTCTCAGAAGTTGTCTTACCAGTCCAATCATTTACTTTGTGTGACATGAACTGATCCTAGGCCATTGTGCACACCCATAACAAAACACAGCTTAATTGTATTGTGTCATTTTGTATATAGTGCACTACTTGGGCTCAAAACATTTGTCCGAGAAATGTTTTATGCTTGGTACACATTGTGATGAAACTGTACATTGTCATTCATTGCTGGAAATACAATACTTGATATGAACAGCAATGTTGATCTTCTTATGCATACACACCCACCCCCTTGGCCCTGAATCTCTAGTTAATGTGTGTGTGTGTGTGTGTGTGTGTGTGTGTGTGTGTGTGTGTGTGTGTGCGTGCATGTGTGTATGTGTGTGTGTGTTTGGGGGGGGGGGGGGGGGGGGGCATTTCCCTACAAGCAATTAAGTGTTATATGTTGTTTAAAAAAATGAAAGTTTCACACCAACTTGTGCTGTATTAGTTCTGACAAAATGGTCCCCCCTCCCCGATTTTGAAGTTTTACTATGTTTTTGATTTCTTACAGCCTTCAATGGCCTCTACAAAACCTATAAAGTTTCCTCGTATAAGCAATAAAAATGCCTACCATAATAGATTATAGAAGTACTGTCAAGTACATCTGCCGTGCTATGCAGAACTAATTATAATGCCTTATACATATACATGTGACTCCGCGAGTATTTTATTGATTTCATATTATGCGGTCGTTGTTCGTCACGCGGTCTTATTGCCGCAAAATCGCCCCCTTGCGTCAATATAGATATCTACGATTCAGTGTACAGTTCTTCCGTCAGAATCAAGCAAAGACGAGATTTAATGGAAAAACGCTGATAAGGAAACGAATGGCAGCATTGGTAAGCCAGTTCGCACGCATACAGAGAGAAGTATAAGTAATGTTACTTGTTCTCGTGCATTAGAATATATATGACGATATTATTTGTCGCCATCAACTATGAGTCTATGCGCGTGCAATATGCAGATGAAATAAAACAGGCTTGAAATAATTCTTCTTCTCCATGCATTATTCAGCAAGGCCGCGAGACAATTTACATTGGGAGACACATTTATTCAATACATGCAGGTGTAGTCTCTGCCAAATAGTAGTGGCCTATGGTCATTGTTGTTAATACCTCGGCAGGTGCTTGGGGGGGAAGATGTGGTTTCATGCCACAATATAATTTGTGTTTAACCAAGTTGAGGTTGGCAGTGGATACGTATAGGAAATACCACAGCAGCTTGCTCCAAACTCCATGTTAGGCAAGCCACCATCAAATCTGCACCACACTTTTCAAAATTCTGTATTCTGCTATAAAACTAGTGGCCTAAAATGCACTGAACTTGGCTTGGACAGCTGAGGTCAGATGTCATGTCTTGCAGTCCACACAAACCACTTCAATTCACGGTTTTTATTAGTTCTGTGCAGTTTAGTCTTTGCTGGTTGTAGGTGAACCCTAATACATAACCACTGAACCTGGCATGTGGAGCTGCTGTGTGTACTTTATTTGGTAAGTTGTTATTCGGGCAGTACTAGTGCAGTATTATTGTTTGAAACTTACACAATATCGGTTAGTATTGAAATTGGAACATTTGGTGTTACACTTTTTGTGTGTGTGTGTTTGGGGGGGGGGGGGGGGGGGTTCTATTAATAGTTGCAAGTGTGTATCTTTTAAATGTGTTGGTGCAAATTCAAGCCATGCAGTTATTAGCAAGAGAAGAGATTGCGGGTAAAACAAAGAGTGGATCTATTTTTCTGATATGAAAGACTGACAAGGAATTTTGTCTGGTGAGTTTACAGTCGTAGTTACAAAGATATACATACACACGGCTGTACACATGTTGACTGTTATAATAACTAAATGAAGAAAGCTAGGCCATTTGTTTTTTTTTGTTTTTTAATATTATCCTCTACATGCTTAGTTTGAATGACTTTAGAAAATGTTTCTTTATTAGTAGGGTTTGGGAGATCACAATAACAGCAGCACTGATGCAAGCTACACTGTATTGACCACGTCTTCCCCCCCTTGGTAACATACAGTATATAGCATACTGCCGTATAATTTTTATTTGCCTTCCGATGGGAAAGTTGTAGCTTGTACAACTTGTGGTCATCAGTGTATGACAACATCGTAACCACTACTAATAATATGTACCACTCCAAATTACGTCATAATGCTCATAAAATCAATAACAAGCCACACGTGCATAATAGATTTCATCTAATTGGAGCCCACCACCGATGGATATAAGGTAAGAATAGCTCAAATGTGAAGATAAACACTTCTTTACAACCGATCGACGCGGTCATTATATTTGTGGTTAAAAATAAATCATCAACCACATTGAGGCATTGCAAGCAACTTGTGGCTGTTTTTTGTTGGTTTTCGTAGTCGTTTATGGGCTGCCTTGTACTGCTATTATATGAATTCTTATCAGGTAGTGCACTTTGATTGGAATCAATGTATGGTCAGCATAAGAAACTTGACAGGCCAGATGTACCACTGTACAGATAATTTAGGGCTGGATGTAGGTGCATATAGTTAGCAATGATTAAGGAACCCACCTGTGGTGCTTTTTTTAAAAGTTTATGCATGTGTGTAGGTTTGTGTGTATGTGTGTACGTGTGTACGTTTGTGTGTATGTGTGTACGTGTGTAGGTATGTGTGTATGTGTGTACGTGTGTAGGTATGTATGCATGCATGCATGCATGCATGTATGTATGTATGTATGTATGTATGTATGTACATGGCTGCTATTGTTCTATCTGTAATAAAGGTTTCACTAGTGAGAAATATCTGAGAAGTCATAACACCCAAAAACATGGTCAACATGCAAGGGCTACCCACCCTCTCACCCACCCTCCAAGGGCTACTCACTCTCCTAGTGACTTTTCATGCCCTGTCCCTCTATGTTCCTTTACTTCGAACTCTATAAAAGGCATTAAGATACATCAACACCACAAACACAAGGAACAAGCTGGTGAAGCATCTACCAACCAGTACACCCAATCTGTGCTGTGCCCAGCCTCAGATTGCCACTTCAGGTCTACATGCGCTAAAGGAGTTAAAATCCATCTCCGTAAAACACATTCTTGGTCAAAAGCAGATGTAGATGCCGTAGAACTTTGAATGTTGTTAGCTTGGTGATATATGTGTTCTCAACTATGTCTAGTCTCTTCCTCCAAACGTGTTATACTTGTATAATGCGATGGCATATTATTATTATTATTATTATTATGTATGTATGTATGTATGTATGTATGTATGTATGTATATGTGTGTATGTGTGTATGTGTGTATGTATGTATGTATGTATGTATGTATGTATGTATGTATGTATGTATGTATGTATGTATGTATGTATGTATGTATGTATGTATGTATGTATGTATGTATGTATGTATGTATGTATGTATGTATGTATGTATGTATGTATGTATGTATGTATGTATGTATGTATGTATGTATGTATGTATGTATGTATGTATGTATGTATGTATGTATGTATGTATGTATGTATGTATGTATGTATGTATGTATGTATGTACGTACGTGTGTATGTATGTATGTATGTAATGGTATGTGTGTGCAATAAATGAGTTGACAAATAATGGCATTACACATTTGTATATTTATTCCCTAGGTACATGTAGTTTTAACCATAATTGAAATTGTATACTATATATATGTTACTTTATGCGTATCTAGGTTTATGACATATGTGTACATGTACCTTCACACATTTGTTATTTATTCTCTATGTTTGTACATGTATGTGTTTTTTTGCAAACCTTGCTGGTTAGGATCATGTACATCAGCATGAATGCGAGTATGTAGGACTTTGAGCTCGCATATCTGCCTTTGCAAGAACAGATAATCTGCATATCATGATATTGCTAATCACAAGTCCTTTTTGTCATGTTCTCTCATTTGATGTAGTTTTCTGTGCACCATTCTCCTCATTGTGATATTCTGGTGGACCTACATCAGATTGAGGTACACAGTAGTATGCATGCACGTGTTGCATGCAGTTGTCATTTAGCTGAGTTCAATCCTATGTGGTGGTATACACGTAAGCAAGCGTGTGCATGCATATACATGTTCATCTATGAATACATATATGTATGCATATGCATGCACATGTTCACATGTACATGCGGTTCTATAACATGTAAATGTATACATTATTGTCTCACTAGAAGTGAGTGTCTGTGCCACACACTGCCACTGAGTTATACATTGTACATGAATCAGTGATTGCTTGTTACACAGGTATGCTACCATGCCCAAGCAACCAATTCAAGAGGTGGATTTTGTAGGAGACAGATCACTACTGTATGTTAATTCGTACATGTATGTATATAGTCTGTGTATACAAGTGCAAGTCATTTACATGCGGACATTGCCCCTCTATCCCTACATGTACCTCTATCCCCTACATGTACCCCTATCCCCTACATGTACCTCTATCCCCTACATGTACCTCTATCCCCTACATGTACCTCTATCCCCTACATGTACCTCTATCCCCTACATGTACCACTATCCTCTACATGTACTCCTATCCCCTTGGTATAAAAAACTATAACGCTGAGTTCTTTGTACTGTTGTTTGTTAACTCCAAAATAATTAGAGATAAACAAAGGAAGAGTGCGAGGGAAATGAAGGATGTGAAACTATACCTGGTATTGCTATTGCAAACATGATTCAGTGTATTATAAATTATAAATCATAATTACACAAACGGGCTGAATAAAA
>OX442419.1:5537022-5559684 GCA_949361645.1 Spongilla lacustris
TAAAAAGACACACACACACACACACACACACACACACACACACACACACACACACACACACACACACACACACACACACACACATATACACATGCCACACAACAGGGGAATGGTGAGTGAGTTAATTAATTAGCTAAGCTTATTTTTATGGCTTATTAACCATAAAGTCTGGGGGGGGCGGGGGGGGGGGGGGGGGGGGGGGGGGGCTAAATTCTCCCTCCCTCCACCTTGACATCTTGGGACAAGTGTATCCTTGATGCAAACTTCATTACTTGAATACGCCCCACTAACTAGGGAAGGGTAGTTTTAACTTTATGAACATTGTTAGCACTCTCTCTCTCCCACTCACCTTGGCATGGTACACATATGTATTACATCGCATGAGACATATATGCCCATGGCCGGCTGCATGACTGTGCTATGAGTATTGTGCATGTGTGTATTACGGGAAAATACGCATAATTACGTACGTATAAAAGGCCAGAGGTTGGGGGGTCCCCCCCCCGTTATGCCTGAGTTCAGCCCTCTCCTGTTATCGTACTACACTGTATACGAAAATACTTTGCATCACTCATCAGGCCCGAAGCTGATGTCGACAGCACCCCCGCTTTTCAGTCGTATCGCTCGATTCCTTCAATATATGTTACTTCTATTTTGGCATAATTGGTCAATTTCAAAGCAGTGTAGAATCGATGATGCTTCTTGCATGCAGTAAGTTTTACCTAAGTGCAAATACAGAGTCTTTCTCAGGCAGTGTAACCTACATCTGCAAGGGTTACATCACCTGAGTCGTACGAACTAACACATGTCCATTGACATTGAAGCAGCCTCTAGTTAATATAGCTCCATGCTAGTCTCGTTCCCAGACCAATATGGCGCAATGTTTATCGCGATATCTATATGCCCTAGCTGCTAGCACTAAGCACTGTCTTCATTTTAAGCGATGCATCAGTATTTTGGTTGGTACATAAGCAGGGGTATCCACCTTATCACACTTACTCCACCAGCAAAACTAACACGGCATATCCAGCGATAACTTGCTCCCAGTCCGCATTCCTTTTCAGCGCAGTAACGTAGGGCCTACTCTTTATATTTCGTCAGGGAACCGATCAATGCGCCATTCTGTACCTTTGGAAAGTCGGCTCTTGCAACCAGTAAGTTACGCAACAACCGTACACACGGATAGGCCTAGCCTTGCCAGGAAGCAAAATGTAAACAATGACATCACGTGCACGCGATATCCACTATTATGATGAGAAAACTTAGCAAATCAATGCTGTGGTTCCCTACTAAATTCGTGACGCAAAGCTTTTGTGAATTTGTGACCGAACCTACATCATTGCTCAGAAAATGCAGCAAACCCCAACTCTGAGCTTACGAAGACTCCATCACCGAACAGGATTGAAGCGATCACTTGTACAGAAAATTCTCAGGAAAAACCCTCAAGATGAAGGCGTATCGACGGCCTCTAATACAGGCTCTATTGCCAGGTGACATTGACAAAAGAGTCAAGACTCAAGTGGGCAGAAGACTACCTTGAAGAAGCTAGCTAGCGCTGAGAGGGACTTCACCTACCCTGATTACATCCTGTGAATGGATAAAGCAATCTTCCATTTGGATGCAGGCATAATGCTGTCATATGATCAGACCAGAACCAATATGCATTTCTGGAATGCAGCAATCAGAAGAAGACTGGTGTGATGGTCTGGGCTGGGCTGATCTGTACCTTCAGCTACTACAGCAGAGGGTGTGGCCAGCCCTGCAAGGGGGAAGAGGAGGAATTTGTCTTTTTCCAGCATGATGGAGCCTCAGCTCATTATGAAACCCACGTTAGAGCCTGGCTGGATGGAATGCTGGAGGACAGATGGATGGGCAGAGGGGGACCCATACAATGGCCAGCACAAAGTCCTTCATTGGACTTGTGGCTTTGGGGTTAACTGAATCACAAAGTGTCTGCACACCATTGGATGAACTAAGACAGGCAATCACTGATGAGATACATGCGATACCGGCCACTATGGTCTATAGTGCAATACTGGGGGTAGTGCGAAAGGCAAGATTATTGCTCTCAATTGATGGACAGCAGTTAGGATTACAACATAAATAATTGACATTTCAAATTCACATTACTGTTATTGTTAACCTTGATATACCTGTTTAGTCTCATGTTAGTATAATACTTCTAATTATGGTTGAATGCACGCATGTGCTTCAAGTGTAAGGAATACTGTTACATCCCACGTGTATTTATACAGAAGACAGCTTACTACTGCTAGAAAAATCATCGTAAACTCTTGTAATAGGCTTAGTGAATTTGAAATCCATTTCTAAAGTTGTCTGAGAAGTATGCTTTACAATGCTAAAATTTAGTTAAGGGCCAGCTGTTCATTGTGGTCAGAAAGTATGCCTGTTTAGTAGGGGGGTGCCCTTATAGTAAATTCAATTCAAGCACCCACTGTCACATGATGGTTACTTTTCAGCCTAGTAACTGGCCCCACAGTGTGTGTGTGTGTGTGTGTGTGTGTGTGTGTGTGTGTGTGTGTGTGTGTGTGTGTGTGTGTGTGTGTGTGTGTGTGTATGTGTTGTGTACATGAGTAATGTTTATGGTCTTTTTTTTCAGCAAGGATTGGATGTGACAACGTGGTTATATGGTATTTGGTAAAGGGACTGCATTTTGGAATTTGAGTAGCTGCATGCATGCACGTACGAAATGTGTTCATTCTTATGGTACAGCATCAGACACTAGTAAGAGTGCATGTTTTAAGCCTGAAATCAGGACCTATATATCTTGGGTGCATGAGTATCCAGGATTGGAAAACCACACAGTAGAGATATGGCGGAAATGATATATCTTTCATGCTTGTCTGATACAATGCTTTTAAATTCCATACTATGCTCAAGGGAAAAAAAAACATGCACTAGTTCATCTATTCCTCTTCAGATCTAATTGTACTTCCTCACGGACACAAAGGATATGTTCATGCATCTTTACCCCCTAGGATTTCCATTCACCAAAATCTAATATCACATTTGACTACTTGCATGCTCCAACAGCCATCTGAGCAAACCCTTTCCCAAACCATCCTAACACCTGTGTCTAAAATCCAAACATTGTAGTCGTGTCATATAAATTTGATAGATAAGTGTTATCCAGCCACTTTGTTGTTTGCTCAAGAATAATATTACCTTTGGAATGTGAAAGAAAAACATAAATTTATTTTGATCACAATCTCTCATTTCATTTCACACTCTCAACACTCTTACTGATGTAGTGCTTTTTTTTAACCCTCTAAGCTTTGACACACATATCACATATGCCTACCCTCATTCCAACAGGTGTTAAAACTAGCCAGGGTTGTGCAGACCAACCGCATACAATGCCTATCAGGAATCAAAGCTTTACACATCTTCACATGATGTAACTGTAAAACAATAGTCATTTATACTACCAAAGGTTTCTTAAGAATTAACACACACAACACATCCTCACACAAAATAAATCTAACACTCTTATAATCTTTAACATACAGGTATGCTTTCAAATACTTATATTTACACTATTAAGGCGAAAGACTACACGTAGTACCATTTTAACACTCTATCCTTCAAGTAGCTAACACACACAACTAATGACTACCTCTATTCTAACAGGTCCTTCCATTAATACTTTCTAGATTGGATTTCACAAACAACCACCCCAATTTGTATTATATGTACTTTCAGATAGAGCCTGAATTTTAAATCCCATCCTTTGAAAGTAGCCAATCCTAAATGCATAATTGGGGTCTTTAAAGTATGTCCTTATGCCTTTAGGTGTCTAAAGCCTCCATGCTTTCTCCAAGAATCAGCATCAGTACACTGTTCTTATACGTGATTGTAATGAATAGGTTGTATGCCCTATAGCTAGCTATCAGACTTCCTCCCCCCCCCCCCCCCCCCCCCCCCCCCCCCAAAAAAGTTGTGTAGAAACCCTGGAGACTTTTTATAATATTTATTATTCTTTCAATACAGGATAAATGGACATACACAAATACACTGATATATAAACATATACAACTAGAGTACACACAATGTATACAAAATGCTAACTATACCTACCCTACATCACTTTGACTGATGCTACGGGAAAGGATGGTAATTCAGTTGCATTAGCTCGTACCAGCTGAAGGTTCAGCCGCCCGTAGAGTTCGGGGAGAACCACTGACTTTGCCTTGGATGAGCAAGTGGCTAGTCGAGAAGCTAGCTGGGAGATAGACTCCAAAGCCTTCTTTTCCCAGGCTCCATATGACTCCACCATCAATGGTACACAGACCCAATCAAGTTCCTTACATTTGGTGTCATTAGAGGAGTGCTTTCTAAGCTCAGTGGTCTGTGCAGCTACTCCTGTTGTCACACTCGCTTCCAAAAGAGTTGTAGGATTAAGCGTTGATGTGACAGACAGGTCAAAAGCTGCTGGCTTGCCCAAGACCCAGTTTGGAACTAAAAGGTCAGCTGGACGGGTGTGGCTGTGATTGGTGAGATTATTACCCATTTCCACCTGGACGCCCAAATGAGCTCGCCGGCAGGACTCCGCAAGGACATCACGCAGTTTGTAAACCACATCACCACCCTTTTTGCATGGTGGCCAAGTGGGTCCAAGGCAATCTCAGGGCACAGTGGGCAGCATGAACCATATGAAAGGTCCAGGCCAAGCCACCACTTAATGGCAACCTGAAATTGGGAGGGAGTCCAAGACCTTCTGAAGGAGTAACAGACAGCCATGAACCTGCATGAGGAGAGAAAACAGACAGCAAGCGAGCCTTGTCAGCGATGGAGGACATATCAAGTAGAAACTTGATGAGGTGGTCATCCAGCTTGGAGGAGAGGCTCTTTTGGGTGACTGGAGTCAACAGAAATGCCTCTGAGTTAATAGCCTCTGATGGTGGTACAAATGAATTAAACATATGAGTTGCTGAGGCAAGATGGTGCTGAGACTGGGAGCCAAAACCTGAGGTACAAAGTGAGGCAATGTATGCTGTGGGGGAGTGTTGTGCGAGGGAACGCAGACCCAGACCACCTCTACTCAAGCTCAGCCTAGCCTGGTGCCAGGCATGATCAGAACAGTCCACAGCAGTACATTGTGCAAAGCACTTACTTACATCCTCATCAAATATCTGAAAGGCCTTTGTGGTATGCAAAGGAGGTGTAGTGCGAGCCAGATGGACAAGTTTACAGAAACCACCACAGATACGAAGGAGTGTAAAGGCCACATGAGGGTCAACTGCTCCAACCTCTTCCAGACTGGATAGGAGTTGCTTAACAGTGACATGTTTTTGAGAGATGAAGGGTGAGCAGATGCCAGCAGTACCAATAGGAACTCCCAAAATATCCAAATTAGGCTCACTCGACTGTTTCATCTCAGGGGGAAAGAAGCTTAAACCCTTGCAGCTGAATACCTCACACTCAGAGATGTTAATGTGGAGGCCTAAGGGAGGGCCCAGCTCTTAGATCAATGTAAGGACTGAACACAAAGATGACCTTGGACCGGCAAGTGCACCGTCATCAAGATACCAGGCATGGAATAGTAGAGGACAACCACTATCTTTGGCAATTGCTGTAATTAGGACATTCAGCACAAGGGAAAGGAACAGAGGACCGAGAGGATCACCTTGCTGCACCCTGGACTTAGATCTCAGTCGCCCCAGGGGATGCCACAAAAAGGTTGTTGGCTGTAGCTGTTGGATTGTTATTGTTTAGTTACGTAATATAATGTAATTGTGTGATGTAATTGTTGTTCACGTGATTAATTGAAGAAGTAGCGTGTGGCTAGCTCGAGTAGCGCCCTTCGTAATATCCGCGGCAAGCGCTGTTCGCACATGGTCCTTCGAGAGCCTGGGAACAAACTAAAAGATAGAACACGTGTCTTTTGAAGATGAGTGAGGAGATTACGAAAAAGAAACGCATTCGAGCTGGTCATAAGGCATCAGCTGCAAGAATCATAGCGCAAGTCAAAGAAGGTCTAGCCACAACGGAGCGCAACGTTCCAAGAATGGATCAGCAGCGTCAGAAGCTGAAGATGAAGTACGACGATCTTCGGAAACTAGATTCAGATATTCTGGGTTCACTCGAGTCCGAAGACGACATTCGAAACGAGATAGAACAGACAGACCTCTTTAACGACGAGATCGAGTTAACAATCTTACTCTTGGAGGAAGCGCTCACCAAGAAACCGGATGCGCAGCCTCGTGTAACTGAAAATCCCCGTGAGGAAGGCATTGATCCTGCGACTGAAAACGGACATACTTCTGCTGAGAGAACGTCAACAGCACGAAATAACACCGCTCCGCCATGAACGAGAGAGAGTGAGTCTCCCGTGTCGTCAGTAAGCAGTCGGCATTCTCGGCAACATTCACCTGCTGTTGAAGTTTCGTCATGTGCAGTGAAACTACCCAAACTGACACTAAAGGAATTTGATGGTGATGTAACAACATGGGGTACATTCTGGGACTCTTTCGAATCGGCTATACACGGGAACCCCAAACTGTCAGCAATTGACAAATTCAACTATCTTCATTCGCTTGTCAAGGGTTCAGCGGCTGAAGCCATAGCAGGACTGGCATTAACATCTTCTAATTATGAAGAAGCTGTCACCTTACTGAAGAAGCGTTTCGGAAACAAGCAGCAACAGATCAGTAAGCACATGGAAGTACTTTTGAGTCTTGAACCTGTGACATCATCTCGCAACACCAAGAGCTTACGACACCTTTACGACAAGGTGGAGACACAAGTCCGATGTTTAAGGTCTCTTGGAGTGACTCCTTCATCCTATGGCAGTGTTTTGGCATCCATACTAATGAGCAAAATTCCACATGACCTGTGCCTCATTGTTAGCCGTGAAGTCTCCGGTGAGGAGTGGGAGTTTGAGACAGTTTTGAGTGTCATAGAGCGAGAGGTGGAAGCACGAGAGAGGGCAGTGGATTCAAGTGTCGGGAAGAAACCCAGTCGTGAACTTCCTACTACAGCTTCACTTCTAGCAAATGGTGTATCTGGCAATGGTTCCTGCTGTTACTGCCCTGACCCAAATCACTCACCATTACAGTGTGTTAAAGTGACTGACGTTGAAGCGAGAAAGTCCATTCTGATGAAGACAGGGAGGTGTTTTGTCTGCCTCAAGCGAAATCACAAGGCCAGGGAGTGTCGCTCGTCGATGACATGCTCTAACTGCAGAAGGAGACATCACGCCAGTATCTGTGGTGCTTCCTCAAGGGCAACAACCACGTCACCAGGAACAAAGCAGGCTTCATCTGTATCGTCTCAGAGTACATCCATGCATCAACCACCTAAGACATCGACATCACAGAATAGCCAGTCTTCTGTCCTTTCTATGTTCATTGATGCAAGAACTCCAGTGTTGTTGCAGACAGCAAGGGCAGTTGTGTACAAACCAGGTGCTCCAGCAGTTGCACAGACTACACGAATCATCTTCGATACTGGGAGTCAGCGGTCATATATTGCAAGCAAGGTGCAGAACACGCTTGAACTACCGACAGAGTGCACTGAAACGCTTGTGGTTAAAACCTTCGGATCCAAGGCGGGAATTCCTCAAGCCTGTGACGTAGTCAATGTAGCCCTCAAGACAAGGAGTGGGGATGACATGGTGATACCATTGCTTACCGTTCCGACCATTTGTGAACCCCTCAGTGGACAACCTGTTACTTTGGCATCACGACGGTACTCTTACCTGTCTAAACTGGACTTAGCAGATCCCAGTGAATGTGGTGACTGTCTGGATGTAGGCATTCTTATTGGTGCAGATCACTACTGGGCATTAGTTACTGGAAGAACCCGACAAGGAGCTGGACCAACAGCAATAGAGACCCGATTGGGTTGGGTACTATCTGGACCCGTTACTGGATTATGCAGTGAATCATCCTCTGTGAATGCACTCTCCTGTCACGTTCTAAAGGTTGAAGCTTTACAACATGGGTGCAGTAACGCCAGTTTAGATCAAGCATTGAGAAAATTCTGGGATTTGGAGACCCTTGGAATCAACTCAGAAGAGTCCTCGGTTTATGATAACTTCGTGCACACGATCACGTTTCAGAATGGAAGGTACTGTGTTAGTCTTCCATGGAAGGATTATCACCCTCCATTACCTGACAATTTCCACCTGTGTCAGAAAAGCAGAGTCGAAAATAACGTGCGGTCATCGGTCATTTTCCGCGCATTTTACAGTAATGTCCGAGCAATTAAGATCTCGATTGGTCATGTTGACCGGTCAATTATTTTTAATCGTTAACAATCTACCAATGCAACGTTTATTATTCGATTATTGTTGATAAACCGCGTACCGTACTGCCGCGTGTGTTGCAACACACGCGGTGGTACGATACGCGGTCTATCAAATAGTAATCATTATGACTATCATTACACGTGATCTTCGCGTAACGTATCGATTTTGTAGTGCCTCGTGTCATGAAGCGAATTAGATCGGAAGGGATAGATGAGCTTGAGGAAAAGGAAGTTAAGCGACGAACCGTTTCTCATTAATCATTCTCAAGCCTAAACAGTGTTACACAATCAATCATGTTTTGACCACCCATTTTAGCTAAATGTCCAGACAAATCTTACATTGACTGGACATTTGTCCGGACATTACGAAAACGTTATTTTCGACTCTGGAAAAGGCTGTTAAGGCTCATCACACGACTAAGACAAACCCCTCACGTCTTACAGGAGTATGACAAGATCATCCAGGACCAGATCGATCAAGGGATTGTAGAAGTGGTGGAAGATCCATGGCATATAATAATAATAATAATAATAATAATAATACTTTATTTGGTAAATTTACACCAAAAAGGCATATGAACACCAACAAGCTGCACTATCTACCACACCATGGCATCATTCGAGAGGACAAGTTGACCACGAAGCTCAGAGTCGTCTACGACGCTTCTGCCAAGAACGATGGACCTTCACTCAATGATTGTCTTTACGCTGGGCCCTCCTTTGGTCAAAGGATCACAGACATCCTTTTCAGATTTCGGGTGTATCCTGTAGCATTGGTGGCTGACATAGAGAAGGCATTCCTGATGATTTCTGTTGTGGAAGAAGACCGAGATGTTCTCAGATTTCTGTGGCTGGAGGACATTAAGAATGAATTGCCCAAGATCCAAGTGTTGAGATTTACCCGCGTCGTGTTTGGAGTGTCATCGAGTCCTTTTCTCTTAAATGCTACAATCAAACACCACATACAGAGCTACCAGACGAGAGATCCACAATTTGTCACCAAGTTTGAGCAATCCATCTACGTGGACGATGTGACATCTGGAGCCAACAACGATGAAGAGGCATTCCAGTTTTATGAGAAGGCGAAGATTAGGCTGGCAGAAGGTGGTTTCAATCTCCGCAAGTTTACTACCAACTCCTCAGAGCTGCAAGCGCGGATAAACTTTCAAGAAGGCATCGGAGTTACCCAGTTTAATACAGGTCAACCTGAGAAGATCGCTGCAGAAGGCGAGTCTTATGTAAAGAGCACGCTGGGCGATAACCGACCGAATCTTGGATCGAAGGTTCTGGGAATTCAATGGCAGTGTACCTCGGACCAGCTGGTATTTGACCTCAGTCATATACATGAACTAGCTGCAAAGACAGAGCCTACGAAGCGGCACATAATTGCATTTGCTGCAAGCTTCTATGACCCGCTGGGGATCCTGTCTCCATTCACTGTTCAGTTCAAGATATTGTTCCAAGAGCTCTGTGTTGTGAAGGTGTCATGGGATGAGCCACTGTCTGGTGAATTGCTGATGAAATGGAGGAAACTAGTGGATGGCATGAAGCAGATTCGATCAATCATCGTCCCACGCTGTTACTTTGGTCTCAATGAGAAGAAAGCTTCATGCTGCTTACAAGGTTTCTGTGACGCATCAACACACGCTTACGCTGCAGTTGTGTACCTTCGGGTGCAGACTTCTGTTGGAACTACTGCTAAGTTTGTCGCTGCCAGGACCAGAGTCTCTCCCTTGCAAGGACGTAGCATCCCTAGGCTTGAGCTGTTAGGTGCTCTACTGTTGTCCAGACTACTAGCAAGTGTCAGTGCTGCTCTTATGGTGGAACTTGAACTGGACCCTCCTTCTTGCTTCACCGATTCCAAGGTTGCTTTGTTTTGGATAAAGGGACACGACAAAGAGTGGCGACAATTTGTGGAAAACCGTGTCAGAGAGATCCGGCAATTAACACCTGTTAACGTGTGGAAACACTGTCCTGGTATAGACAACCCGGCTGACTTACCTTCTAGGGGAGCAGAGCTTTCCATGTTGATTGATGATCCTCTCTGGTTGAATGGGCCAAAATGGTTGTGTGGCATTAATCCTACAGAAGATTGTGAGTCGCCGCCGGAAAACACAGTGCTTGAAGAGTGCGTGTTAGAGATGAGGAACAAGGAGCGATTGCAGTTCAAGGGAGCACACAATTTGTTATCAACCACTGGCCTCGATACTGTGATAAATTGTGAGAACTTCAGCAGTCTTACCCGATTACTCAGGACTACAGCCTATGTGAGGAAGTTCATCGAGAGAGTCAAGGCCAAGGTGAAGGGAACCACTGAGCATGTGAGTCCAGAATTGAATGTGACGGATCTTGCTGTCTCTGAGCTGTATTGGATAACGATATCCCAAAGGATGTTAGTGCAAGATGACCAGTTCAGTAATTGGAAGACTCAGTTTGGTCTATACCTTGATGAATCAGGAGTGTGGAGGTGTAAGGGCAGATTATGTAATGCAGATCTTCCTGTGGCTACTAAGTTTCCGATCATTCTACCCAATGGTCATCACTTCACAACTCTTGTAGTGATGGACTGTCACAAGCGTGTCATGCACGGTGGCGTGAAGGAAACACTTACCGAACTTCGAACGAGATTCTGGATTGTTAGAGGGCGAAGTCTTTTAAGAAGGCTTTTGCACAGCTGTGTTACATGCATCAGGCTTGATGGACGAGTGTACAATGTACCGCGGTCCCCTCCATTACCACACTTCCGGGTTCAAGAGTCATTTCCATTCACCTACGTTGGAGTTGATTACGCTGGACCTCTGTATATCAAGGGCCCCCAACCCAAGGCATGGATTATACTGTTTACATGTTGTGTTACAAGAGCACTTCACCTGGATCTGGTTTTGGATATGTCAACAGAGACATTTATCCGGTGTTTTAGGCGTTTTGCAGCCAGGAGAGGGATACCTCGGAAGATTGTGTCTGACAATAGTAAAACATTCAAATCTGCCTGCAAGCAGTTTGAAGGAATTCAAGATGGTGACATGGGAGGCTACTTTACCAATCGAAGGATTGAGTGGTGTTTCAATTTAGAGAAGGCGCCTTGGTGGGGTGGTTTTTTCGAAAGGCTAGTTCGATCAGTGAAGAGGTGTCTTAAGAAGGTCATAGGACACTCAAGACTATCCTATGATGATCTGTTGACGCTGGTTGTTGAAATCGAGGGAACCCTCAATTCAAGACCACTGACCTTCATGGCGGCTGATGACCTAGAAGAACCACTAACACCCTCACATCTGCTCACCGGACATCGTGTGCTTGGATTGCCTGATTCATCCATACCTGAAGTGGACCCCGATTTTATGGCTTCTACCGATCGTGCCCATGTTACTAGTTGGATGAGCCATCTGAACCTCCTTCTACAACACTTTTGGAAGCGTTGGAGCCGTGACAACCTTACTGAGCTGAGGGATGCTCATCGATACAGTGCTAGTCCACGAGGTAGCAACAAGGAGATCACAATTGGTGACATTGTGCTGGTACGCGACGAGAAGCACCCTAGGGCTTTCTGGAAGCTTGGGAGGGTAGAGAAGCTCATCAAGGGGCAGGATGGGAATGTCAGAGGTGCAGTCATTCGAGTTCACTCAAACACAGGAACCAGCGTTCTGAAGCGACCTTCTCAGATGTTATACCCACTTGAAATTGGTTGTGGAGATGTGGTTGGAGGAGATGGGGGAGTGACTGTACCAAAGGTACCCGCTGACAAGGAAGTACCTGTGAAACGACCCCAACGAATTGCTGTAGTGAAGGCCAGACTTCGGATGCGTGAGTGGGCTGAAGACTCGACTGAGACTGATCCAATTGACTAATTATTCACTAGTCAATGGGGGAGTGTTGGATTGTTATTGTTTAGTTACGTAATATAATGTAATTGTGTGATGTAATTGTTGTTCACGTGATTAATTGAAGAAGTAGCGTGTGGCTAGCTCGAGTAGCGCCCTTCGTAATATCCGCGGCAAGCGCTGTTCGCACAGTAGCACCAGCTTGCCCAAGGTATCAGATCTGGAATTTTTTATTATTATTATCTTTACAAACACACCACTATTAATACAATTATACACCACGGGACGTACCAGTTGTGGGCCCTAAGATTAAGAAATATATTTATATTTATTTTTAAAATGCACATAGCTCTATGTGAACCTAAGAGTCTTTTTTATTTATTTTTAAATTGCCAAGTTGAGCATAATTCATAATCACAAATTGGGACTAGCTATCAGGCATCCACAAAACTAAATTTACTTCAAGTTTTAATATGATCATTTTGTTTTCGGCTTTGAAACGGGTATCTAAACATGGCTTAACTCTTAAAGTGTTTAATGTGTTGAGATAGTTAAAGTTAATTAAGCATTTTGAAATTAAAATGATGTAAACATATTTGCCTAACCTCAGGACGTTAGTTTCATAATATTAGATATTTTGCTTAATCCTACAAAAAGTTATTCCTGTTCAAAAGCATTGCATTGTTTCGTGGACACCGGATTTGAAGTATATGTTCAGTTTATTCAGCTCAATAGCCACCTGTGTTCAGAGAAGATCCATCCCATTCACGTCTTACTTTCTAATCACATGCACATTCGATATCTAACAGCACAAGGTACACCCTTTTATCAACTAAGGGGAAAAGGTAACCTTTTTTAAATAGCAGATAGCATCAAAGAAGTCTGGCAACCTCAGACTGTGATGTCTTACCATAGATATTAGAGTAACCTATGGATGGAGAGGTTTATGGTCTTAGACTGAGAGGCCACCTCAATTTTGAATATCTGCTGAAGATGAAGATGCAGCATTGATATGATGCTGAAGCATACAACTTTTGTTCTACATGTATTTGTTGATGGAGACTTTTTATCATCAAAGTTGCACTGAAAAGGGAGAAGCGTTTTATCAAAAGTGACAAAGTTGGTAATGATCTCTTGCAATCTTGAGAGCCAGAATCTATGCACATATGGTTCATGGATCACTTAAGTGGTGAAGTGGGATACGAATGTATTGAGGTGTAGGAGTATATTGCTTCTCTCAGCAATAGTTTGCCTTCGCAATGCACACGTTGTCCATCTAACAACCTTTTAGCCCTCCAATCGACCTCATGTGGTTACAACGCCCCCCCCCCCCCCCCCTCCATTCTATGACTTGCTTGCAAATTCATTCCATTTATTTAGGTTTAAAACAATAAATACAACTTACAAAAATACAAGCAATACATATACACACATTAATTTTATTCAGTGCACATGCATACCACACATACATATGTACATTTGAATTCCGAGAGACCAGCTTCAATACCAAACCCTGTCCCACTTCTCCATTTCATTTGGGATCCTTGTAGGCATTAGTGGCCCTCAAAATGGCTATGGACAGCCTGGCGGCTCGTATCCATCATGAACCAATTGTACAAAACTCACAACTAACTACACCACACATCTAAATCTACAGTGCATTTGTACTCAACATAGCTCTTGAATAGGCCTTAACCTTGTCAGGTTTAGATGACCACAGATTGGTAATGACCCTGGACATAGTTTGGTTAGTTTTTGAGGTGAAACGTGAAATGGCGTACTGTGCTTCAATGCCCCATGCACCATGCAGGTGTATAGGCATCAACATCCTTCGAAGTTGGAAGTTCTTTATACTTCAGATCATTTTTTGAGTGTTTTCTGACTTTTGCAGATGCAGCTGCTGACCCCCCCCCCCCCGACACCCCTGTGAATCCTGCTTTGACAATAATATTTGAGTTTAACAGTGAAATCACAGTGATATCAAGGTCTGCTGGCCTGCTGCAGAACCATTTGGGAACCAATATGTCAGCCGGCCTAAGCACGACAGTTGTCATGGCTCTACCCACTTCTAGCTTCACACTGAACACTTAAACCTGCATGACTAAATGACTCAGCCAGTATATCCCTGATATTATTGTGTCTTATGACAACATCTGCCCCTCTCGTACATTTTGTTGCATGCATGGTGGTCCAAAGGATCTAAGGAGTGATCTGAGCACAACGAACGTTGAGACCCTGCCTATGTATCTATGCCAAGCCACCATTTGATAGACAGGGTCAAGGTGCAAGCGGATAGACAGCCATGAGTAGGAATGTGGTACTGATACAGATAACAGCCTTGCCTTGTTGGCAAGAGAACTCTTGTAAATGAAAAAAAGTCCTCATCATCAGTTTGTCATAACAGCCTCGTCTGACAACACTTTGTATTTACTCCATTTGTTGCAGTAAATGGAGTGTCAAGTGAAGCACTTTGATTGTAAGTGTCCAGTGCACAGATCAGGTGAGTATTTGGAGAAGTGCTATGTATGCTGTTGGAGATTGAACAGCCAGTGATCATAAGCACTCAGTCTGTGAAGCTTTGCCTCACATGGTTGCCAAATAAGGCAAGCTCCTTAGCAGCTAGAGCTGGAGGTGTTGTCCTTGCTATGTGGGAGAGCTTGCAAAATCCTGCACAAAAGTGAGAGCCAAATGAGGATCTTGTGATCTTACACTTTCAAGGGACTCCAAAAGCTTCACAACTATGTGCACTCTTAGATGCAATAAAGGCTTCACAGTGTTGGAAGTCACCAATGGGAACACCCAGAATGTCCAGGTTTGGCTCAGTTATAATGTCTTCATCTGTGATGGACAGTTGCCATTTTGAATGGTTGATGTGTAGCCCAAGTTGGGGGACCCAACTCTTCTGGCAGGATATTGAGGGCATGTCTGCATGACAGCCACCACAGAACCTGCTGTGGCAAATCATGTACTAGACCTGAGGCATTTAATGGTAGGAGGGTGAAGGACGGCTTCGCAGTATACATATAGCTGCTTATAGTTCTCGTCATGAATAATATTATTATTACAAATTTAACCTAGGTAAACTTTGTGGTAATAGGACTTTAGTTAGTTAAATATTATTTTTATTGTGAATTATTTTTATTACCTTCCCAGGCGAGATGAACAATGTATCTCACTTTGAGGTCTTGGGGGGCTCCCATAGGTGACCTAGTGCTCTGTGCAAAGTTTGTGGCCTAGAAGTGGTCTGAGGCTTCCAAGTTACTTCAGCAGTTGGAATCTGTGGGACCCCCAGGTAGCCTTGTTCTCCTTAAACAATGTGAGAGCTTTGTAGACTGGTACACCTATCAAGAAATGCTCCACCTTCTTAAGCAGGCCTTTGCTCTGTTTGACGATTGCGTGCAGTGATGCTTCTCAGAATGTACTGCAGTGGATGCTTCTGCTTCCACCCAGCTGCAAGCAGGCACAAGCTTAGGGCTACGGCACCTATCTTACCTTTCCCCTGCAGCATACATAGCTTCATTTCAATCGCCTGGCCTTTAACCTTTGTCCGATATCTTCTGTCGAACTTTACAACGGTTTTGTGGGGCCCTCAGGATTTCCTAACCTTGTATCAGTAGGCAATTCCCCTCTCTCACAGAAAGTGTTATCTTGTAGGATTGAAGACCAACAGTTCAGTAACCTTTTTCACAGTGCAACCTTGACTGAAAGGGCTTGTATTTTGTCCATCTCTTCCCCTCATGCCTCTGCCCGGCTGACTGTCCTACTCAAACTCCACCTGGAGCCTGCAGAATTCCAAGTGGCATTAAAGCGGTGGTTGGGTAACCTGGTTGTCTAAGGGCACTGTTGCCCCCACTGTCCTTCATTTGCTTTGGATGACTTTGGCCATCATGCCCTCATTTGTAAGCATGGAGGGGTTGTGGTTTCATGCCATAATATACTCCGGGATGTTTTCAAAGACTTCTGCTAATGTGCTTGCCTGGATCCACATCTGGAGATGGGGTGTGGGGCAGGTTGCATCAATTCACAATCCCACCAGGCAGACTTTCTTGCCTGTTGCTGGGTCCTTGGCAAACCTGCTGCTTTTGCTATATTCAAGTGTTTTGCTAGAAGTGAGCATGATTGCAGCCCATGTAGCTGAGAACAGGAAACATACCAACAATGACAGGAAGTGCGAGGAAATGGGTTGGGTCTGCATCCCATTTGTGGTTGAGTATTGGGGTGCTGCAGCAGTGATGGCTTTTTCTAAGCTCACTGGTACCACACCTTTGACAATTATATATAGATAATAAAAGGGTGTCGCAATTCTACGTACAGTGATCTGTACCAGTTAAGTGTATACCAAAGGAATGCGGTGATACTTACAATAATCCTAAATTATTATAATCATAATCCTACACTGATAAAATAACCAACACGTCTTTCCAAAACCAGTGGGCAAATTAGTCACATTTCCAGACGCATAATAGGAAGATTAGCATCTGGTGGTCACTTCGGCTTTTCATTTGCTATCGCACCAGAATGTTCGTGTGACCAATCATATTGCAGAAGTTAAGTGATGTACCACTGAATTTCATTAATAGACGTATTTGTTAGTTTGCTAGAGCTCTTATTTGGATTCGGTTATTGAGCGTGCTATATCCAAAGTGGTAGAGAACACTGGTGATATCCTTAGCTGTGTCCGATCAAGTTTAGGTGATATATAGCTTCATCGTGTGTATAATTTTTTACACTGGTGATGTGTTTTAACAGGCCCAGTACACATGGTGAGGCTTTCAGTCCCAAAATGTGGGAGTATCTGTCACGTCTCCCATATTGCTTTAATTACATTATGTCATAGTAATATTTTAACCATTGTGTGAATTTCCCACTGCACAACTATATGGCCAGCCTTTTGCTCTCAATAAGTGATCTGCCTCAAATCCCCTGACATACTGCTCCACCCTATGGGGATTGACGTTCCCTAAGCATTCATTTGGAGAGGACTTGCGATCGCTTCAAGCATGTGCCCATTTCTTCACTATTATAAAGGTATGGACTTAGCATACTGCATGAAGGGGTTTAAAGAACAGACTTCAGATGAAGTCCAGTACAAGAGCTGATCCTGTGTTTGTAAGTTTCTCTTACGGGTTTTCACTTCAGTCTGTAGTTGGAAAGATGCCACTCAAGCCTTCAAAGAGCATCAATTACATGCCACCGTGAAGCCGTAGATAAGTCTTCCTAAAACCTGTTTAGATATTGATGGACAACTATCAGTGCACTATCCTAAGGAGAAGGAGAGCAATCGTGTCATGCTACAATAATTTTAGCATGATATGGGTACGGTTGCTCTCCTTCTACATATAATTACGATCTTGTCCTTGTCTTCAGTTAATAGCTCATCAAGGCTTACCAATCAGGGGGGTTGTGATAATAATAGTGATACATGTAGTAACATTATTCAATTGTTGAAGCTGTTAAGGACAGAGCAGGAGAAATGGCTGAAGAAAACAGGGCAGACAAATATACGTCACATGACATCCCAGAATGAGCTTCTAAAAATAATGGCACTATGTGTTGAGAAGCATTGCTGGTCAAATTCAGAATTGTGCATGCCGGTTTGTCACAGTTATGATAAATGAAATGAAACCACAGATGTATCTAACAAAGAGCAGGTTATATTTTGGACTGTAGAATAACCTCGGCATCAATGAAGAGTTTAGAGGGCTATGCTTGGTGGATTCAATTCAATCACAGCTGATGCTTTAACAGCTGTTATTGAAACATTATGTTAAGGTGGAAATCAGCAAGCTTCATGGACAATGCTACAATGGGTGCAGTACAATGTGTGGTTCAAGAACGGGTGCTGCAAAAAGGACCATGGAGGAGGAATGTAGAGCAGTGTATTCGCATTGCTACAGACATTCGCTGCAAAAGTAATGAAGGATATTCTAGAAACTACGCATGAGATAACAAAGCTCATTTAATTTACACCAAAGAGAAGCTTTTTTTAAAAGCAACAGAATGGCTCAAGAGTCTTTACACCAGCCGTGATTGGCAATAGAGTCCTATCTACCACCATGTGGACTGTTAGAAAAGATTCTTTGTGTCAAACAGTTTGCAACTGAAACTACTTAGCACGCACACATGGGATGAAGCCATTAATGTAGCAAAATAAAGAATGAATATAGTTCAGGCTCAGATGAAGGAATTCAGCTTTCTGTTTGGGGTCTATCTGGTATTGAGACACACTGATAATCACTACATACAATGTGAAAGAGTGTCTGCTGCTGAAGCTCAAGTGCCATGGTGGTACACACTATTCAAGACACAGCTGCCATGGTGGTACACACTTTTCTTTATATGACGTGATGAACGGAAGGAGAAAAAAAATTAAATGGCAGATTTTGGAGCCAATCCTACATAGGACCCACAGTAGTGGGTCCTGATTAACTGTCTGATCACATGGACACAATAGCCATCAAGATAAGGAGGTGACTGTACTCATAGCAAGGTGAGGAGGTGACTGTACTCATAGCAAGGTGAGGAGGTGACTGTACTCATAGCAAGGTGAGGAGGTGACTGTACTCATAGCAAGGTGAGGAGGTGACTGTACTCATAGCAAGGTGAGGAGGTGACTGTACTCATAGCAAGGTGAGGAGGTGACTGTACTCATAGCAAGGTGAGGAGGGGACTGTACTCATAGCAAGGTGAGGAGGTGACTGTACTCATAGCAAGGTGAGGAGGTGACTGTACTCATAGCAAGGTGAGGAGGTGACTGTACTCATAGCAAGGTGAGGAGGTGACTGTACTCATAGCAAGGTGAGGAGGTGACTGTACTCATAGCAAGGTGAGGAGGTGACTGTACTCATAGCAAGGTGAGGAGGTGACTGTACTCATAGCAAGGTGAGGAGGTGAATATATCCTCTGGCCATTCTATTATTGACAACCTTGTAGAGTGCATGCATAATTCATGCACTTCCAATTGCATCTTGACGTTCCTTACCCGGCCTGAAAACACCCATTCCGTAATATTACTGAATCAATACATGAACTACACCATGGTTACCCCTGCTATCAACAATGCAGCTAGTAAGTATAATGCATGTATGCATGTACATTTACTTGGGTATTCACTAAATACCTGACCCTACAACCCTTAACCCCCTCGCCCCCCACCGCCCTTAAATATATGATTATATTAACATATTATTAGCTTTCCAGCCAATAGGACTATCTATGCTTAAGTATAGGTTGGGTGTGTAATAGAATTAGTTTTATTATATAGCTGAGGAAGCATGAGGAAAATGATGGAAATTGCAGGGAGCTTGGGTGGGTCTGTGTCCCCATGGTTGTTGAAGCTTATGGTGCTTGGGGTGCTGAAGCCATGGAGTCATTGTCACGTCTGGCCTCTCACCTAGCAATCAGTTCCAGCAAGGCAAAGGCAGCTGTCCTCAATAGCCTTTATGGCAGGCTAAATCTTAATCTCCAAATGCCATGCACTGCTATGCTATGCTGTCTAGATGCTTTGCCTCGGACATGTAGACTGTTTAGATTAGGTCGTTACATATATATAATATACATGTATATATATGGAACGTTCTATGAGATTTTGATGCTTGTGATTTTATATATATATAGCATCCAATTCAAAGCGCTATATCTTCCAAACGGTTTGCACTATTGACTTTCTATTTTCAGCACTTCATACTTAACCATTTCTCTATGCTAGAATACATTTTGGGGTCTTGAACTTACTCCGTGCCAGGATTGCAACGTCCGATACCCCACCGGGTTCAAACCCGCCATAACTTTCGGTAGGAGTAATCAAATAATCGCTTCAAATTCGGTTTGTAGGTAGGGAGGTCCTATGCCTATTGATTTGTTCTGTTCGTTAATTTTCAGACCATCCGTTACGGAGAAACAGCTGTGCAAAGTAAGTACACGTTTCCCGCTCGAATCGCGCCTTTATATGTACACGGAACAGTTTCCATTCTCCTGAGTGCATGAATATTCAACTATTCCTATAGGGCGTGATAACAACATCTATAAGGTCACCAAACAAACGGGCGGCTGAATTGTAGTGCTTGTTACGGTTGTTTTCGGTGTAGATAAACGATATGGTGACGTATAACACGAGTGAAGGCGAGCTCGTCGAGTTTCACTGACGGATGAGTTCGAACTGTACGAATACGACGATCGATATTCAAGATACATTGGACGAAGATGGAGAGATTGAGGAAAGGTAGCGATGGCGGTCGTACCACTGACGATGGTGGTTGTGTTAGTGATAGGGAGTGAGCAGCCCCTAAATTACCAAAAGAGCCACCAGCCCCACCCCCACATAGCCAGGGGCTAATGGGGCTAGGCCCTTCACTGCAAGTTCGCTCAGCAGCCCTGGGGCCAAAGAGGCCATCCCCACACAGCAGAACCACAAGCCTCCTTACTGCAAGTGCACACTATATACCTTTGGAACCATTAAGCCCCATGCTGCAATTTAAATTAATGGCCTCACATTCCAAATAGTGGAGCCATCAAGTGGAATTAACAGGCCCCATAATTCCAGCAAGGGAGCCACCAGCTAACTTGGCCAATGGAGCTAGCACCCACAATGCCATTGGAGACACCAGTCCTCTCGCAAACAGATCATCAGACCCCAACACTGCCAGCAGGGATGTGGCCCTCACAATAATGCCAGTGGAGACGCCAGCCCTCAGGCTGCAAATGGAATCGGCTAGCATCCCCAGCAATTTCAGGGTAGCCATGAACTACATGTACCAACAACATGTGATGACCTCACTACCAGATGAACAATTAGCCCTCACTCCGCAAGTGGACTTAACAGGCCCCACAAACTGGGGCCAACCCCCCCCCCCCCCCCCCCCCCCCCCCCCCCCTACCTTTCCTTCAATGCAAGTTGAGTCAGCTGGGATCCCCCACACAGTAGAACCACCAGCCCCCTCACTGCAAGCTCATGAACAATACCAGTGGAACCTGTAAAGTCTACACTGGAACTGAACTTAATAAAGCCTCACACTGCAGTCCACAGCCCATGGAACCATTCTTACAGAACACCCTCAGCTACCCAGGGTCAGTGGGATAGCCACCACAAAGTCAGTGAAGATGCCACCCCAAGTTGAGTCAGCAGCCCCCACACAAACAAGGGCCAATAGGGCCAGCCCCACACAATACAACCACCAGCCCCTCTCTGCTCACTTCAAATAAAGCCACTAGACCCTCTACCAGTACACACTGCAAGTCCAGACAGCAGGCCACACCAGTGGAGCCCTCTCACAGATGGAGCCCAGCAAGGAAGTACCAGCTGCCACACAACCAGTGGTCAATCGAGCCCCCAGAATAATGCCAGTGGAGAAACCTGCCTCGCACTGCAAATAGATTCAGCAACCCAAAAATTTCAGGGGAGCCATGAACTACATGTAAATGTACTTGCATGTACCAAAGAAACCACACATGCCCCCTTCAAACACTATAACAGAACAAGTGGAACTTTAAGCCCTCAGAGCTACCTGTCCTTCACTGCAAGTTGCGTCAGCAGTCCATGGGCCAATGGGGGCCATAGAACTACCACTCCGCCTCACTGCAATCACACACTACCTTTGGAACCAACTATTAACCCCCATACTGCAAGTGAACTCAATACTGCAAAACCTGACCCCCACACTGCCAGCAAGGGAGCACCAGCTGCCACACAACCAGAGGATCAATGCGGCCCCCACTTAATGCCAGTGGAGAAGGCAGCCCTCACACTGGAAATGGAATCAGTAGCCCCAACAATTTCAGGGGACATGTGCATGTACGCACATGTACTAATGGAATCACACATGCCCCCCTTCAAACAATAACAATGGAACCAGTGGAACGTTTAGCCCTCATAGCAAGTGGACTTATTCCTTAGCAGCCCCCACAGCGCTCCCCCCCCCCCCCACTACCTGTTCTTCACTGAAAGAGGGGGCTAATGGGACCATCCCCACACAGTACAACTACCAGCCTTCCTCATTGCAAGCCAATGGAACCATTAACTCCCAAGCTGCAATTGAACTTAATAACCTCACACTGCAAGTCCAGTCAAAAGCGCTGCACAACCAGTGGAGCCACCAGCCCTTCCACATATGGTGTTATCAGACCGTTCACTGCCAGCGGTCAATGGGGCCCCCATAATAATGCCCATACTCTACAAATGGTTCCCCTTCATGTGTGGGTTACACTGGTAGTGAGGAGGCTTGTGACTTTGCTGACAGTGTGGGGTCTGCTAAGTTCACTTGGGAAGAAAGCAAGGTGTGATGCATAATATTGTTGCCTTTATGGACTGTGCCTACGTGTGCAATTTACATGCAGTTGTATATTCCACATGTTACTTTTATGACATCTAAAATGTTATTTATTGCTACATGTACATAAAGCACTAGTTTCCAGCAAGAGGGTACATGTACATTTTAGAAAAGAAATGTACAATTCAAACCTTCTTGTAGCCTTGCTTGCCTATATAAACCAACTACCATGGGTGCAGACCACCCAAAATCATAGTCTCGGCCCCAGACCCAACGGACACAGCTGCGGATGGCATCTCCACTGGCAT
>OX442419.1:5559884-5597466 GCA_949361645.1 Spongilla lacustris
TTAGGGCCCTTGTATGTGGGGGCTGCTACGAGAAGGCTAATGGTTCCATGGATCGTGGGGGGCATGTGTGGTACTAGTTCATGGCTCCCCTGAAATTGTTGGGGGTGCCGATTCCACTTGCAGTGTGAGAGCTGGCATTTCCACCAGCATGCATTGTTGTGGGGGCCCCCCATGAACCCTGGGGAGTTAGGCAGTTGTTGGCTTCCCTGTCTGCTGGTAGTCTGATAACTCCTTCTGTAATGGCAGCCCATTGGTATTAACTGGCCCTGCTGTGTGGAGCTAATAAGTCCATTTGCTTCAATGGTTGCAATGATACTGCCCCATATTGCAGTGATATGAGAATTGGTAGGGGGATGCCCCATTGTACCCTGGGCTGTTGACGCAATGTGCAGTGAAGAACAGGTAGTGGGCAGGAGAGCCATAGGGGCTGAGTGAGGGCTAATGGTTTCACTGGTATTTTTTTGGAGAGGGGCAGGTGTACGTACAGTACATGTACTTCATGGCTTCCTCTGAAATTGTGGGGACTTGTACTTGTACTGTGAGGGCTGGCATCTCCTCCGATATAATACGTATTGACCCCTGTTTGTGTGGGCACCCCTGCAGGCAGTACAGGGTCTAGTAACCCCATCTGTAAGAGGGCTGGTGGTTCTACTACTTGCAGTGTGGAGGGATTAAATGTAAGTTCGAACTATCGTGAGGCTATTAAGTTCACTTGCAGTCATGGGGGCTGGTGGTTCTGTTGTGTGGGATGGTTCCATTTGCCTCATTGGCCCCTTGAACTTCCAGTGAATGATCAATAGTAGGGGTGAAGTGACCCCGGGGGCTGGATCCAGGGGGGGGGGGGGGGCCTGGATCCAGCTGGTTCTGCTAGATGTACATGTAACCCTCACTGCCACGGTAGTGTTATACGTGAGGGGGCATGTGTGGCTTCCCTTAGTACAAGTGCATGTAGTTCACGACTCCCCTGAAATTTTGGGGGCTGCCAAATCCATGTGGCTGGTGTCACCCCACTGGTATTGTGGTGGCTGACCCCATTGGTTAGCTGGTGGCCCCTGTGTAGTACCTGATATGGGCAGGTGGTTCCACAGGTACTGCTAGTTGGCTGGTGGCTCTGCATGGCATCGGATGGTTATGTGGAGCTGTTGTCTGGATTTGCAATGTGGGGCTATGAAGTCCACTTTTCAGTGAAGAGGCTATAGCCCCGTAAGTGGGGGTGGGGCTGGAGGCTCCTTTAGTGATTTAGGGGCTACCTAGACCCTACAACCAGCATCGTCAGTGGGACGACCGTCATCACTCCCGTTCTCAATCTTCCCATCTTCATTGATTGTACCTTTAATATCGGTCGTCGCATTCGTACAGCTCGAAAACGTCCGCCGAATGAAGTACTACTTAGCTAGCTCGATCGTCTTCAGTAGTTTGATACGTCGCCATGTCGTTTATCTACACCGAAGAACAACGAATAACAACAGTGACAGGGACGATCGATTTTTAGAATACTTACCCAGCTCAGTGCAGTATAGGTGTGGCTATAAGTTATCGAAGTCTCAGCCCACAGGAAGTAGTTGCATATTCATGTGCTTCGGTGAATGGAAGCGGTTCACGCACGTACAACGGCGCGATTCGAGCGGGAAACTTGTACCAACTTTGCTCCACTGTATCTCCGTAACGGATTTGATAAAAATTAACGAACAGAACAAATCGATAGGTATAGGACCTCTCTACCTACAAACCGAATTTGAAGCGATTTGATTACTCCTACAGAAAGTTATGGCGGGTTTGAACCCGGTGGGGTATAGTACGTTGCAGTACTGGTACGGAGCAAGTGCAAGAAACCAAAATGTATTTTACTATAGAGAAATGGTGTGGTATGAAGTGTTGTAAATACGAAGTAGATAGCCTAAACCGTTGGGAAGTTATAGCGATTCAAACATAAGGAATTTTTGAACTGACCCATATATAATAATTATAATTATAATTATATATATAAATCTAGCGGTGTATAGAACTGAACGCCAATGCAAATCTACATGCTATTTATATAGTAGCCGTATTAATCGCTCTATTGGCTTATTCAGATGGGTAGCTTAGTTGGAACTGCCGGTTGTATATACAGTCCTTGGAATTCTAAATTGAATTTAGAAAACTGACAACTGAGTATTTGTTAAATCGCTCCTGGAAGAGAAGCTAGATCAGTATACATCGTGTACCACAATGTGTGTTGGTCCTGGAAATATTGTAAGGCATCGTGTATCAGGACTACTTTGGAGTTCTCGTAAACAACAATAACAGGTAATTCTTTGCACACTGGGGCATGTATGGTGCCAACTACCATGCATGTGCATGTAGATAAATTATGGGCCTAAATGCATCCGTTATCGTTAATCGTTACTGATTTCAGCTGTACAGTGTATGAAACTTTTTTAAAAAACTGTCATGCCACTACTTGCCGTTTTGGTGCACACATATTATTATGCTCAGTGATTGTGCATGACCATGCATGTAGTGTTATAAATATTGTTCCTGCGTTTCTCGTGTTGAGATTTAATTGAAACTTAATCCCTAATAATGGAACTAGAAGAGTACAAATGACCTACTGTACTGCATGCAGGGATGGTACGTTACCAAACTGTAAGAAAGCCAAATCTGAGTTCTTGTAGAAAGATGAGTCATGATAGTGAAGAAATAAATAAATAAATAAAATCGGGCATCGATCTGAAGCCGGTTAGTTACGCACGCGCAACACGTGCATTTCTGGTGATTACAGTGCACCAGAAAGCTGGAAGGTTGTTATATAACAGTGCTCTTGCATGGGCTATATACTGAAAGGGAGATTATTGCAAGGGCTGCAAATTCAAATATATATATACCTTTTCATCATCTGATGCAACTAACACGGCTAAAAATCCGTGCAACTCAAATTCCATACGATTCATGATCCTCACCAAAATGAAGCCATTTTTATCACATGCAAATCTCCACAGCCATTTTGACACAGTTAAACTGATGTATAATATTATGTATACCGGGTGTCCACGAAAGAACGCAATGCTTTTGAACGGGAATAACTTTTGATAGGAGTATGAAAAAAATCTAATATTTAGAAACTAACAACTTGAGGTTAGGCAAATGTGTTTACATCATTTTATTTACAAGTTATTAACGATGCTTAATTAACTTTAATAAACACAACAAATTAACAACTTTAAAAGTGAAACCATGTTCAGACACACGTTTCGAAGCCAAAAGCAAAATGATCATATTTTTATCACCTTTTGAACTGAAAGTAAGAGGCAACAACTATTTCACCACGGTTACGCATGCGCACTTGTTACACTTCAGTACATACGCAGGTCCCGTTCCGAGACTAGTGACGCAACCATTAACGGACCATATTAGTTCCACCCCCTTCAACTTGCACATTATCACGTGCCACTGAGCCCCACCCCCTCGAATTGCTTAATTTTTAATTGTTTTTTTTTAAATTTAGTCTTATAAAGATCTAAGCTATCCTTGTAAAATCATAGATACTACCGTACCTGCGGCTGCCGTATTACTACCTCTTCGTAAAAGAAAACATACACCCGCCGTAGGTCATTCATACGGGCGGTGCGCACCAATTAGCGTTCTTGCTACGTGTTGTGGACGAGATCGAGATTCATTGTCATTCGCCTTACGTACCGGGGTAGTACAGAACCACACTGGAGAATGTCTTCGATGCAAATGGTTGGTGAGTTAAAGGCACGAACGACTGGGTGCCTATTGGCATACAATGTACGCACGGCCTACGGGTACTAGTACACGCACACATTGGTGCAGTCCATGCATCAAGCAAACTATACATCCTTTCAGCTAGCTCTAACTGGTATATGCCCGTAACACTAGAGAAGCCGCGTGTATACTGCCTATAGCACCTACTAATATTGAAGCCTAAGGATTCTTCGTGTGCTGTTTAGTTACTGATGTGTACGTGTGTGAAAAAAAGTGCCGAACTGTTTGAGCATTCTTTTCAACAGTATTCAATGTCATAGGAACTGTAGATATGGCTCTCAACTGGTATGTATGTGTATTTATGAGTCATGGTGACTTCTGTTCAAATCTGTGATGTGTGCTAAGTCTAATCAGTTTTAAAACCAACGTTGTTCATTAAGAAAGAGAGTGAGCAGTTTCACCTACATCAGGACTACTCTTTAGCACTTACAACTGGGCATGACTTGTAAACTAATTCTCAGATCTAAATGTAATGTTGAGATGATCTTCAAGTGTCAGTGAATTCTGACTTGGTTGTTTCATGCAAATTTATACCGTTTGTAAAAACAATATGTGGTGTTGTAGGTGGGTGGTTGAGTAGCTTTGATAAACATTCACATGCTTCTTGTTAGAGCTTAGTATTTTAATACAATTCATTTTGCGTGTTTCCAAAGTATTATTCTCATGCAATGGAAGCAATTTGCTTATATGCCTGTTTGTCACTAAAGAGCATGTCATTTTGTCATGGAAGGATGAGCCAATAACTTCACTCACAAAATATAGCTGTTAAAAACCCATGTTTGGTACTTTTGTTACTTTCTACTGTGTGGTTGTCCAATCCAAAACACTCACCCAGTAAGGTTACCCTACCCATCACCTAAATACTGATGCAACACTGGAAAATACCTAGTAACCTGATTAAACCTTCAGGCTACCAAATATCTTTTACCCATCACATTCTCGCAGCAACAGGGCAATACATTTTAAATTCACACCAGCTAGTAACCTCTCTTCCAGCAGTTGTTTGAACAAATACAATATTTATCCTCCAGTGATACTCGAGGCTTTTGAACCAACATACACATCACATACTAACAACCTAAATACGTAATACTTTGCCATGGCTTGAATGTAATTGATCTTAAATGTACACTCTTACTAGTGCCTTAAAAGAACGAACCCACTTCATACATGCATGCATGCAGCTACGCAAATTTACATGCCATATCAAAAATTGTCACACCCCACCCAGATATCAAATAATTTCTGAATAACCATAACATTACATCCTAACACACACACTCAAACACAAAAACACAAACAACACACACCCAAGCGCCCACACATCACACAAATGCGTACACATACACATACACACATACACACAAACAAAAACACACACAATCACACACACACAATCACACACACAAACAAACAAACAATGGATACTCCAAAAACTCAAGGCTTTCGAACCAACACACACATCACATACCAACAACCTAAATGTAATACTTTGTCATAATTTGAATGTAATTGTTTATAATCCCATTCCTGACTTTAACGTACACTCTTATTAGTGTCTGATGCAGTGTCTTAAGAACGAACCCACTTGATATGCATGTAGCTACGCAAATTCACACGCCATATTTATCATCTCAAAACACCTACCACATTGTCACACCCTATGCAATAAAATATTCTGAATAACCTTGAAATGTTACATCCTTACACACACATACACACACAAACACATACACACACACACACACACACACAAACACATACACACATACACACACACACACACACAAACACGCTGTGGCTCCAGTTACCATCATGTTACAGAGGGTGCTTGCCAGAGGGTTAAATGCTCTACATTTGTGTATGTGTAGTGGATTTAGTACAAGGGCTTCATTGCTAATAAACAGTCCATGGCGTACTTTCTAACCACAAGCTGGCCCTTGCAATGCATTAATTTCTTCTATGTTATTGTGTTAGGAAACTGACTTCCTTATCACAAACCATGCAGCAAATTTTCTGCCATGGAAAATATTTTTTCTGTTTGGCATCACATAACAATAGGATTAAATTATATTTCTTTATTACATGCAAGTATGATGTGACAGTGCACTACATGAGTGTACTACAGATTTACATATTATAAACAACATACAATGTCTATAGCATACTGTCCTCCCCCTCGGAACACTACTTTATTATGCATGGTCCCTTGTGAGAGATGTTGTTTAAAGTGCAAAGTGTGCTCATTACAAAAGTTTTGTAGGAGCATGATTTGGCTGTTTTATAAAAGCATTATTTTGACTAAGGGCTAAGATTGGGACTGTGTTACATTTTCCGCTGTGGGGATGCAAAATAGTGTTTGTGGTATTTGTTAAAGCCTAGCTGGAGTATTTGTTCAGATGAGTGGATTGCCAGATATGATGTTCCTAGTTAAGACTCTGACTGATACGCATTCGTTGTGATTTTTCAATGACTGTTGGGGGATAAAAACTTAGTGGCATTGCACTGAACATCTACACATTTTTGACGAACATGAAGGACCCTGAATTTTTTTTTTAAATGCATGTCCACTTACAAAGATTGGGAAATTACATGTTGCCCTGTTAGTGAGGAAATTTTTTAAAGAACGCATTGCTGGAAAGTTACTTGCTGAATAACTTATGGTATGTACACATGACACTGTAATGAGTACAGGACGTCCCAAAACATAGCTTTATTTTACACTATGATTGTGGTGTTGCCCTGTTGTTGTCGGTTATTATTAACATACAACTATAATTACAGTACTTGTCCCTACCTGATCATGAAAGTGTGTGGATTTCAGACTTTTACTTGTGTTTTGCATTCCCTAATTGTTTGTGCACAGCTGTCTATAGCTACAGTGATAAATTGGAATGATATTGGCGTTGTAAACCTTTAAGATATTAAGTTTGGTGTTAGATATTGTCCTGTTGTATGTCAGTGCCATGGGTGATTGGATTACTATGGAAAGCATAACTAGAGATTTTTATAGATGAACTTTAGTGTAGCCTTGTGGTTTGTGAAATTGCGAAGGACAGTTGTTTATTTGGGAATCTGTTGGTGTAATGGTATTGTGCGTCAGTGCTAATTCTTGGTAAAACTATTGAGGTTTTGCAAGGTGTGGTTATAACACACATTATGCTGCTTGGCACATGAATTTTTGTACAGGCAAATTGTATGCCATTTTAATACTTGCACATGATGGGAAATTTACTGTACATTAGTTGTTATGGAAAACCAAAATTGTCTTGCTTGTGGGTTACAAACCCCACTACACCAGACACCTGTAAGAATAAGCATGTGAGTCCACATTGGAATATGTAAATTTTCTGGACTGCCGTCATTTGGCTTGAGAATGTGGTAGGGGTTACATTTGTTGGGTTTTGAAAAGTATGTTAGTTCTTTTGAAAAGCCTTATGTAGATTTTTAGAAGGCACTTCATCTGACACCTTTAAAAGTATGTATATGAGTCAAAAGTTGAAGGTTTGAAATGGAATTTAACATGGGTATAGACTGGATTGCCAGCCCTATCGTTATGTGAATTATTCAGAATGCCGTTTTAGTCGAATAAGGCCTTTACTTTTGTTTTCTGAATCTATCATGTTAGTATAATTATTGTAGAGAGTTAACCTAAATCAGAGTACAATGAGGATAAGATTGAAATTGACTTAAGTCTGAGAGGTCTATACTGTGAGGATATCATGGGAGCTTGTGTGCCTGACTACTTTTGAAACAGCTGAAAATGACATACAAATGTGTCTACCGGTATGAAATAAAATATGCATCTGACATGCATTAGCATATGAATTCCTTTACGCACTCCTCCAGACCCCCGAGGCTGTACATGCGTGTTCAGGATCTCCCTGAAAGTGTGTAGAAATAGGATTCCTGTTGGGTTTTTTTTTGGCACTTCCTTTGTGATGAGATTGGTGTGGGATATAGATTTCGCTACATGGTTAGCATTTGTATACAAATGACTGGAATGTATGTATTAGTCTTTTTGAAATCTATAGTGGGTAAAATAGGCAGTACATCTTGCACAGGAGGATTATAAAATTGACTACAGCTGCATAAAACTGAAGGTTACACCTTTCTTGTGTGAGATGTGATTGGTGATAACTTATAAAGCAATGCCATTTGATCAAACACCTCAAAGAGCACACAGTGTACATGTAGGTCCTGGCAGGAAAGTCATTTGATACTACCTACATATGAAGATCGGGGCTAAGGAGGTATTGCTTTACTGCTGGGAAGAAGGGTTTTGTATGGGTTGTTTGAGAAAGCCAGCTGAATTATTATAATTAGCATTCACTAAGGGTGACTAGACATTCTGTCTGAATCATAATTAAGGCATTGTTGTACTGTTTATGAGTATGTATTGAGTCAAATAATCGATGAGCATATTTGTCCTTGGAGAAGAGTGCATGTAGAAGGAAGGGTTGGTATGTAGGCTGCGATTAAGGATCACTTTTAGAATGGATTTTTGTCTCCTAACCAATGAAAATGCATGGATAGAAGTAGTTAACCAATAGGAAAGCAGGGATAGTTGTCCAATGCAAGTGCAGGGATTGTTATCCAATCAAAATGTACCTAAAAAGTATAAATACTGAAAGATTAAGGGGGTATACATTTCCACTCTGCTTGAAAATGCCACGAGTACCAAGACTGTCAATTGAACAAAGAGTTGCCATTGTGAGGCTGTACTTTTCTAATGGAAAGAATGCCTATCTTACTGTAAGCTTGTTCCGGAGGGAGTACCCTAATTACAGGACACTATGCAGTAGCACAGTTCTGAGGGTGGTGTCCAAATTTGTGGAGCATGGCACAGTGCAGGATAGGCTGAAAACAAACTGTGGAAGAAAGAAAACTGTTCAGGTGCCAAGGAACGTTGGCATAATTGCTCAGAAAATGCAGCAGACTCCAACTATGAGCATAAGAAGACTCCATCCAGGGACAGGATTGAGACAATCAAGTGTACAGAAGATGCTTAGGAAGACCCTGAAGATGAAGGCCTATAGGCGGCCTCTAGTGCAGGCTCTATTGCCAGGTGACATTGACAAGAGAGTCAAGTGGGCAGAAGATTACCTTGAAGCAGCTGAGAGGGACTTCACCTACCCTGACTACATCCTGTGGACGGATGAAGCAATCTTCCACTTGGATGGACATGTTAACAGCCATAATGCTGTCATATGGTCAGTCCAGGACCCACATGCTTTTATGGAATGCAGCAATCAGAAGAAGGCTGGTGTGATGGTCTGGGCTGGGCTGATCAAAGACCATATCATTGGCCCCTTCTTCATCAATGGAAGTGTCACAGGGCAAGTGTACCTTCAGCTACTACAGCAGAGGGTGTGACCAGCCCTGCAAGCTATCATGGGGGAAGAGGAAGAATTTGTTGTTTTCCAGCATGATGGAGCCTCAACTCATTATGAAACCCGTGTTAGAGCCTGGTTGGATGGAAAGCTGGAGGACAGATGGATGGGCAGAGGGGGACCCATACCATGGCCAGCACAAAGTCCTGATCTATCTCCATTGGACTTCTGGCTATGGGGCTACCTGAAAAACAAAGTGTATGCAAATGCAGTGACAACATTGGACGAGCTAAGTCAGGCAATAACTGATGAGATGCAGGCCATTCCAGCCACTATGGTCCGCAGTGCGACACTGGGGGTAGTGAGAAAGGCAGGATTACTGCTCTCAATTGATGGGCTGCAGTTAGGATCACGACATAACTGACATTACTAACCTCGATAACATTGTACATGTACCTGTTTCGTCTCATAATGTTATTATACTTCTCAGTGTGGTTGAATGCACACAGTAAGGCTGTATCATACTGCTAGAAAAATTCTGATAAACAGCTTGATTATTATGTTCAGTGAAATTGAAATACAGTGGATGGCTAGGAAATACAGCGATTTTGAATTTGTGTGTGTTTGTGTGTGTTTTTGTGTGTTGTTTGTGTGTGTGTTTGTGTGTGTGTTTGTGTGTGTTTGTATGTGTGTGTAAGGATGTAATGTTTTAAGGTTATTCAGAATAATTTTTATTTATTTCTGCATGGGTGTGACAATGTGGTAGAAATGATAAGCTACCACGTAGCTGCATGCATGCATGTATCAGGTGGGTTTGTTCTTTTAAGACACTGCATCAGACACTAGTAAGAGTGTACGTTAAAGTCAGGAATGGGATTATAATCAATTACATTCAAACTATGGCAAAGTATTACATTTAGGTTGTTGGTATATGATGTGTGTTGAGTATTTGGAGTATCCATTGTTTGTGTGTGTGTGTGTGTTTGTGTGTGTGTGTTTGTGTGTGTGTGTGTTTGTGTGTGTTTGTATGTGTGTGTATGTGTGTGTAAGGATGTAATGTTTTAAGGTTATTCAGAATAAATTTTATTTATTTCTGCATGGGTGTGACAATGTGGTAGAGATGATAAGCTATCGCGTAGCTGCATGCATGCATGTATCAGGTGGGTTTGTTCTTTTAAGACACTGCATCAGACACTAGTAAGAGTGTACGTTAAAGTCAGGAATGGGATTATAAAATCATTACATGTGTGTTGGTTCGAAAGCCTTGAGTTTTTGGAGTATCCATTGTTTGTGTGTGTGTGTTTGTGTGTTTGTGTGTGTTTGTGTGTGTGTGTTTGTGTGTGTGTTTTTGTGTGTGTGTGTGTTTGTGTTTGTGTGTGTGTTGTGTGTGTGTGTTTGTGTGTGTTTTGTGTGTGTGTGTTTGTATGTGTGTGTATGTGTGTGTAAGGATGTAATGTTTTAAGGTTATTCAGAATAAATTTTATTTATTTCTGCATGGGTGTGACAATGTGGTAGAGATGATAAGCTATCACGTAGCTGCATGCATGCATGTATCAAGTGGTTTGTTTTTTTAAGACACTGCATCAGACACTAGTAAGAGTTTACGTTAAAGTCAGGAATGGGATTACATTCAAACTATGGCAAAGTATTACATTTAGGTTGTTGGTATGTGATGTGTGTTGAGTATTTGGAGTATCCATTGTGTGTGTGTGTGTGTGTTTGTGTGTGTGTGTGTGTGTGTTTGTATGTGTGTGTATGTGTGTAAGGATGTAATGTTTTAAGGTTATTCAGAATAAATTTTATTTATTTCTGCATGGGTGTGACAATGTGGTAGAGATGATAAGCTATCACGTAGCTGCATGCATGCATGTATCAAGTGGTTTGTTCTTTTAAGACACTGCATCAGACACTAGTAAGAGTGTACGTTAAAGTCAGGAATGGGATTACATTCAAACTATGGCAAAGTATACGTATTACATTTAGGTTGTTGGTATGTGTTAGAAAGCCTTGAGTTTTTGGAGTATCCATTGTTTGTGTGCGTGTTTGTGTGTTTGTATGCGTGTGTTTGTCTATGTGTTTGTGTTTGTATTTGTGTATGCGTTTATGTGTGTGTGTGTTGTTTAATTTGATGTGTGGGTGCATGTGTGTTTGTGTTATGTGGTTGTGTGTATTTTTTATGTGTTTGTGTTTTTGTGTTTGTGCGTGTGCATGTGTGTGTAAGGATGTACTATTATGCTTATTCAATAATTATTTATAATAATTTAGATATCTGGGTGGGGTGTGACAATATGGTACATGTTTTGAAATGATTAATATGGCATGTGAATATACATAGCTGCAAGCATGCACACATGTATCAAGTGGGTTCGTTTAAGTCAGTAATGTGATAATAACAAACCATTGCAAAGTATTACATTTAGGTTGTTGGTATGTGATGTGTGTGTTGGTTCGAAAGCCTTAATTGAGTTTTTGGAATATCCATTCTTTGTGTGTGTGTGTATGTGTGTGTGTGTTTTTGTTTGTGTATGTCTATGTGTGTGCATTTGTGTGTGTTGTGTGGGTGCATGTGTGTTTTTGTATGTTGTGTATTTGTGTGTGTTTTTGTTTGCATGTGTGTGTTTGTGTGCGTGTGTGTATGTATGTGTTAGGATGTAATGTTATGGTTATTCAGAAATTATTTGATAACCGGGTGGGGTGTGACAATATGGTAGGTGTTTTGAGATGATAAATATGGCATGTGAATTTGCGTAGCTGCATGCATGCAAGTATGAAGTGGGTTCGTTCTTTTAAGGCACTAGTAAGAGTGTACATTTAAGTGGGATTATGATCAATTACATTCAAACCATGGCAAAATATTACGTATTTAGGTTGTTAGTATGTGATGTGTATGTTGGTTCAAAAGCCTCGAGTATCACTGGAGGATAAATATTGTATTTGTTCAAACAACTGCTGGAAGAGAGGTTACTAGCTGGTGTGAATTTAAAATGTATTGCCCTGTTGCTGCGAGAATGTGATGGGTAAAAGATATTTGGTAGCCTGAAGGTTTAATCAGGTTACTAGGTATTTTCCAGTGTTGCATCAGTATTTAGGTAACCTTACTGGGTGAGTATTTTGGATTGGACAACCACACAGTAGAAAGTAACAAAGGTACCAAACATGGGTTTTTAACAGCTATATTTTGTGAGTAAAGTTATTGGCTCATCCTTCCATGACAAAGTGACGTGCTCTTTAGTGACAAACAGGCATCTAAGCAGATTGCTTTCATTGCATGAGAATAATACTTTGGAAACACGCAAATGAATTGTATTAAAATACTAAGCTCTAACAGGAAGCATGTGAATGTTTATCAAAGATACTCAACAGTACACCCACCTACAACACCAATTTTTTTTTTACAAACGGTATAAATTTGCATGAAACAACCAAGTCAGAATTCACTGACACTTGAAGATCATCTCAACATTACATTTAGATCTGAGAATTAGTTTACAAGTCATGCCCAGTTGTAAGTGCTAAAAAGTAGTCCTGATATAGGTGAAACTGCTCACTCTCTTTCTTAATGAACAACGTTGGTTTTAAAACTGATTAGACTTAGCACACATCACAGATTTGAACAGAAGTCACCATGACTCATAAATACACATACATACCAGTTGAGAGCCATATCTACAGTTCCTATGACATTGAATACTGTTGAAAAGAATGCTCAAACAGTTCGGCACTTTTTTTCACACACGTACACATCGGTAACTAAACAGCACACAAAGAATCCTTAGGCTTCAATATTAGTAGGTGCTATAGGCAGTATACACGCGGCTTCTCTAGTGTTACGGGCATATACCAGTTAGAGCTAGCTGAAAGGATGTATAGTTTGCTTGATGCATGGACTGCACCAATGTGTGCGTGTACCCGTAGGCCGTGCGTACATTGTATGCCAATAGGCACCCAGTCGTTCGTGCCTTTAACTCACCAAACATTTGCATCGAAGACATTCTCCAGTGTGGTTTTGTACTACGTAAGGCGAATGACAATGAATCTCGATCTCGTCCACAACACGTAGCAAGAACGCTAATTGGTGCGCAACGCCCGTATGAATGACCTACGGCGGGTGTATGTTTTCTTTTACGAAGAGGTAGTAATACGGCAGCCGCAGGTACGGTAGTATCTATGATTTCACAAGGATAGCTTAGATCTTTATAAGACTAAAGTAAAAAAAAACAATTAAAAATTAAGCAATTCGAGGGGGTGGGGCTCAGTGGCACGTGATAATGTGCAAGTTGAAGGGGGTGGAGCTAATATGGTCCGTTAATGGTTGCGTCACTAGTCTCGGAACGGGACCTGCGTATGTAATGAAGTGTAACAAGTGCGCATGCGTAACCGTGGTGAAATAGTTGTTGCCTCTTACTTTCAGTTTAAAAGGTGATAAAAATATGATCATTTTGCTTTTGGCTTCGAAACGTGTGTCTGAACATGGTTTCACTTTTAAAGTTGTTAATTTGTTGTGTTTATTAAAGTTAATTAAGCATCGTTAATAACTTGTAAATAAAATGATGTAAACACATTTGCCTAACCTCAAGTTGTTAGTTTCTAAATATTAGATTTTTTTCATACTCCTATCAAAAGTTATTCCCGTTCAAAAGCATTGCGTTCTTTCGTGGACACCCGGGGTATATCATAATTATATAACGATTATTATAATTATTATTATTATATAATAACGATACACTGTCATAAACTGCCTATAGTTAATGCAAAACACATCTGGTGAGTATGGCAGTGGCATTGGCCCTCACTAGATGGAAATTGAGCCTGCCATAGAAGTCTCCAAGGACGGTCAACTTGGGCCTGCATGTTAGAGTGGCAAGCCATGATGCCAGCTGAGAGAAGGCTTCAATAGCTTCATTTCCCCATGCACCATAAGTCTCAGCTACCAGGGGAACACACAACCAGCCGAGTTCATTGCATTTTGGATCATTGGCCTTGTGCTTTCTGCTTTCAGTGGCTAGGGCAGCTGATCCTGCAGACACTCCTGCTTCCATAAGGGTATGTGTGTTAAGCGGAGAGGTTACAGAGATGTCAAAGGCAGCTGTCTTGCCTGTTGCCCAGTTGGTCAACAGAATGGACGCCAAGATGGTACCGATGACATGTTTCAGCCAGGACATCACGAAGGGTGTTGTGTCGTGTCACAACATCACCCCCACGCTTACAAGTGATGGCATGATGTCCAAGGGGGTCAAGGGCCTTGTCAGGTCAAAGAGCGCACTGGGATCCCTGGGATGTGTCCATACCAAGCCACCACTTTATGGCAACTTGATGGACCGGTGCATCAAGATGTAGACCCAGCCCCTGTGATGGTAGGACAGACAGCCAGGAGGATGCATACATAAATTATAATACAATATGTATTATTTTTATTTTTAATCATGTGTTGGGGCTAAATGTGCCTGGGGAGTCATACAGTTTTTATTTATTTATAAAGGTATATGATCACTCACGGATTAAGTAACCGAAATCCCCATGCATGCTGCACGTATACGGTATACGTACCTGAGATCATCTAAGTGAAAGCCTCTACTGGCTTTCACCTTCAGTGTCGGCAGTACTTAAGTAGCTGTCTTATAGAGCTGAATTATAATATATAGAGCTGGTCAGTATTGCTCCGGCCATGTACCTCAATGCATGCTTCTGCGTGGCCGCCGCATTGCTTCTGAATACGTTAGGAGGGGCGGTGCCCGTTCCCTTACGCGCTGTCGCTAGCGCGCCTCGGTTGGGCAACGCTATTAGTTGCGACGTATGTGAATCAGTACTTTCCGTCATTCAGAGGCTTTTAAAGTTGAAGTGGAGCGAAAATCTAATCGCCCGCGCGGTGGTACGGATTTGTGTGTCTCTGAAACTTGAAAATGTAGACGCAGCTGTTTGTAACGGATTTGTACAATCATTCAAGGTAGGAATGCATTCTTGTGCCTCCTTTAATTTGCACGTATGTGTGTGTTGTGTGTGTGTGTGTGTGTGTGTGTGTGTGTGTGTGTGTGTGTGTGTGTGTGTGTGTGTGTGTGTGTGTGTGTGTGTGTGTGTGTGTGTGTGCATGTGAATGTGTACATTTTGCATGTCAATTAGGGTTTGTAACCTCCCCTGAATAATGAAAATCGATTTTTCCGAATACTTTTAAAACAATAATCGATTTTTCAGGTTTTTCTGGATCTGAAAATCGATTTTTCCGAATACTTGAAAAAAGAAAATCGATTTTTCCGAATAGGTTTTGACAATTTGCCAGCCGAATACCTAGGTTATTCAGGTTTTCTGCTCATTGAGCCACCTAAATGTACACATCACACCAGAGACCCTGCTACAGCTACCCACATCACACCAGATACCCTCAGCACACAAACACACCTACCCCCATCACACCAGATGCCCTCAGCACACAAACACACCTACCCCATCACACCAGAAGCCTTCAGCACACAAACACACCTACCCCCATCACACCAGATGCCCTCATGAGGTACACAACCATAGCTACCTCCATCACACCAGACACCTTACTACAACTAACCACATTACACCAGATCAGTAGCCTCAGCAGGGATCCACAGCTACCCACATCACACCAGATGCACTCAGCACACAACCACAGCTACCTACATAGGCCTAAATCACTTGGCCTAACCACATACCTAGTTGGGCGTGTCCCGACCTAAGTTAGCGTGGCCACGCTGAGCTTTACCAGTACCTACAGTCTACAGATGTACACATCGCACTTGATGCCAAAAGAATAGAACCCCAGATGATGTTTACGCACCACCAGCCATGCAGCCTCCATTTCACCATCGCGAGTTTTGAAAATCCTAGTAACTAAGCAAGCCTTAGTATGATCGCGGCAATATCAGAGAGATTGATGCAAGAAGCCAGCTGGTTCGAAATACACTAAGCGAACTGACTTTGATTTGCAGCTGGAGCTGTCCGTCGTCATGACACGTGAAGAGGGAGATCTCTTTTGGCTACATGTACTAGTAGTTCGAATTACTGCCCGTGTATTTGATCTCGTCCCCACGTATATATTTATAGTAACAACAGTGACGTTATTTAGAAGTAATTATTGTACATGTAATATCGTTAACGCGTATCCGGATATCGTCATAAAAAGGTATTCGAATAATGGGCGAATTGTCGATGCGGACGACGAATACCTAAGTACCTCCGAATGGAGATTCACAAACCGGTTATTTCGAATAGAACAAATCCAATAATCGATTTTTCCGAGTAATGCTAAATTACTATTCGAACGGATAGGTTTTTGCGAATATCCGAATAACCCGAATAACCTGATAACCGGTTACACACCCTAATGTCAATGATCGGGCATGGGATGTATTTTATAGTTCCGCCTCGAAATGCGGTTGTTTTAATACAATTAAAATTCTGTACACTGATTTAGGATGAGGTTCTTACTGTAGCCACCTCTGTAGTCAGCCCGCAGTTCATATGCAGTCGCCTTATTTCCAGCTGCCCCGCTCCTCCCAACCCTCTCATGCCCTGGTTTGTCAAGCTCCCCGCCACGGTCAAGCCGCCAGTTCTGCCTGTCCCCGCTCCTCCGGTAATTTGTACCATTTATATGCGCGTGATTTGCATTACTTAATTGGTACCGCATGCATCACGGCTGTTTCATTCCCATTGAACCTGTGACAAAAAGGCTACGCCCCGTGATACGAAATTTTTTCATAGCAACGGACCTAATTACGACCTTAGCAACCAACATGGGCTTAAAGATGCTCCCTTTTACCACGAGGACTGTTTTGAACTCTTCTTTTGACTTCGGATCCTACTTCTATATTGTCTGGCGCTCTGAACAATGTGAGTTAATGCCGCTTATATTCTGTCGATACTATGTTATACGCTCGCGAATTCTGTGTGTATTATTTGAGGTCAGGTGATACAGATTGCTCTGGTACTTTTTCCGCCCTTATGAAGTACCCTGAAACTTTTATAATATAACTGAGATAGTTTTGGCTGTTAGATTTTCAATAAAACTCGTGGTGCCGCGATTCCTAGCTCATGCAGTATGCGTTTTGAATATTGCAATATTTCCGCGATGTTTGACGCCATTGACCTCTCCTACCTAGCTTAACCTGGCTTACTTGAATCGCGATGCCATTTTAAGTCTTTAGCCCACCATCCAACACTCTTGACTCCATTAGGCTGTGCTGTCTAGTGAAGACACATGAGAATAAGTATGGTATTACTGTTATTGAGCATATTGCATCTATACGTATACGTAAGCTTAAGTAGGAAGTGTTGCACTTTGAATTTGAGGAAAGACCTTTAAGTAGTGTTCCTTCACAATGCACGTAAGCCTGTCTAATGGATTGGGGGTGGTTTTATACGTAGCTGCAAGGTTGAACTGGGAGTGCATGGACTTGGTCATCAACCCACATCTGGCTTTGCATGGTGGGAACGAATCCAATCCACCCTTGATCTCTTTTCCCCCTCCAGAAACAGCAAACTGAAAATGGAGTCAATTCTACCTCCAAGTTATCACCGACTAGTGATTTGAAAGAACCTGCTGTACCAAGGCTAACTCCTGCCTCCTTCAACCACCTGAAAGAGTAAGTGGCCTGTGAAATCCAAATCCATCCATATATGCAGTTGCATAAAGGAGCACCAATTGCATCACAAAGGGTTGTGGGAGGGGCCAATAATAGCATGATCAGTGTTATTGTATATGTACTGAGTTAATACCTTCTCAGCATTCTATGGCAACCCCAAATCAGCCTTGAGTGCCAGCCCTATGCCTTTGGTGATCCCTGCAGACTTCAGCAAAAGCTCTTCCGTTCTGTCCAAGGATTTCAGTTCAGTCTCAAATATGACAGTGGAGCTCTCTGCACCTAGTGCTACTCATTTCATTAGCCCGATGCTTCCTGCTGCATTTACTGAGCTGGCTGATGGCTGCTCGTGGCTGTGTCATCCACATACTGGAAAAAAAGACCATGTGTTAGTTTGATATATAGTAACATTGCATGTATGTACTTACTGCTCCTCCTGTAGGTACTGCTGTTTTGAAGACGTTCATGTACAACTTGTGCTGCTATCATTAACTGTGGCTTGTTGTGCTGACCGCAATGGGGTGTGTTGTAAGCTGGGGACAACATCTGTCCCACAATGCATCACTATGTCACAAAGCAACTGAACATGCTGTTTGAGCTCGGCGGGCTGAAGACTGGTGACTGAGTAGCAGCAGGGGCACTTCAGTCGTACAGTGACACAAATCCACTCCTTAAGACACCAGCCACAAACATAGGCATGGCATGGTAGCTGTATTGGTTGATGTAGCAGTCCAAATAAATTGGACACATAACTGTGTCTACCATTGACAATATGTTAACACAGAAGGCATAGGTACTTTGGTGATAATAGCAGGTGGAGCAAGTGCATCTATCACAGCCATCATGCCTTTTGGTGTGCATACCATAGCTACTGACTTTGAGGCAGCCTGCAATCGTATTACTTGAAATGGTACATTATGGCTTGTAAAATGGTTTACATACCTACAACATAACATCATGTTTTGCACATGTACTTATGAATCCTGAACCAGTTTTATGGCTGCACTTGGCACTTGTATTGGTTCTTTTACACCACCTGCATTGCCTTATGGCACAATGTGCAGAACAATTGTGGGTGGATCTCCTCCTGGTCTGGTTGAGACACTGATGTCAAATGCAACCAATAGCTATAGACTATCTCTGCACTGCTGGTATGTAGGCCCTGCACTGGTATGTAGGCTCTTGCTTTGTTGGTTTCCCCTTGGCTTTGACTCCTTTTTGAAGTTTGTTTTCGGCATTTGTGGTAGGATTGAGGTGGTGCGCATTATTCATGAAGCGGATGGTGTGTTATTATGGATTTCTGCGAGTCGCAGGAACTGCGGCACCACGAGTAAAACGCATATTCTTACGTGAAAAAGGTTGATTGTTCCACTTTTGCGTCTTTTTGTACCACTTATAAGGGCGGAAAAAAAGATACGAAGGTCAGACTGAAAGGCATTTTTCGCGCCATTTGGAGAGTACAATATGCGCGTGGCAAAGTGTACAATCACGCTACGCGTTGGGACATGCGTTTAAGTGAAAATAAAAACCAAACTAGTTTTACTAGTTGGAAATGGTTTCAAGATGTGCATTACAGCTACTCGTTTTGCATTTTTGATCGGTGAACTTTAATGAGATGACGGCTAGCCATGTTTGACTTGAACCGTAAATAATGTCACTGTGTTCTATTTATAAGCCTTTTGTCCACTCGAAACAGCCGTGGCATGCATGCAAATGTAGGCAACTGACGATTTTTTAATACGAACCTTCAAAACGTTCAGTGCATGCGTAACGTGATACTTGATCTTAAATTTTTTTTCAGCAATTTTACAATTCTCTTGATTTTTGTAGCCTAGTGGTACTGATGAGATAAAAAAACGGAATAAGCTTTACTAGCCATCTGGCAATAAGTAACATTGAAAATGAAGTGTGTCAAGTTATTTTCGGGCCCGCACTCTTTTATTTTCTATTATTGCTCCAAACACACCGTTTTTAGCCCATTTCTCCACTGTTTCGCAACGGATTGCGCTGATCGTTGGTACATATATGCAGCGTTGCACCTTGCACCAAACTGCGCAGTCCGATTTAGAACCCGGGACACAGTTTGAGTTCTTCTTGCCTACGAAGGCCAATTTGAGGTGGAAAAGTGTTAGGTCAGGATTTTCTTTAGGCACGTTTTATCCTGCCTAAAAGTGAGCATGTAGGCAGTCAAATGGTACCTGTATCGGAATCGGGTCTATTTCTAGCATTATAAATCGTCTTTACTCTCTAATAGACGCTTCAAGTCAGAAGGTTGAAAAACAGCGGACATATATTGAAATGAATATCATTTGTTAATGACGTCATTGCTAAACATGACTGAAAGTGGGTATGCTGATCAGAGCAAAAATGGTTCTTTTCAGAACCAAGAAGAGCAAGCTTCTACCTCTGGGCTGCCGCTTCGTAGGAGAAAGCAGTCGCCACCAATATGGGAGCCGCTGATGAAGAAAAAAAGCCCCGCGAGCACTGGCGGACGCAGGATTTAAAGAAAGGGGGGGTTATAGTGGAGGGGGATCACCAAAAGGGGGAGGGTGCGGGAGGGGGATGTGCCCCCTCCCGCACGAAGCGCGCAAGCTTTTGAAAACGTTAATTCGGTGTGCAAAAATGCATGAAAAAATTACGAGTTTTCAACTAACTGAGCATGCTCGTTACTTTTTCATTTACTTATGCCGCATTTTGCGTATTATGCATGTAATAGGAGGAAAGGGGGGGTTGCAACCCCCCCAACCCCCCCCCCCCCCCCCCCCCCCCCCCCCCCTCCGTCCGCCAGTGCCGAGAGGTAACCCCACGACCGGAGTTGTTACACGATTGCAGCCATCAAGTCTCGGCGATCATGATCAGCAGCTGTGATTGCGAGGCCTTACTGTTAGCTGCTCATATTCCTGCATGCTGCGCATGTACTACCTGGAGCTCTCCGAAGGAGTATCGCTAAAAGATGCCCAAACGAAATCGGAAAGAGGTTTTATTACCCCAATGCATTGCTGGCAATCACAGCTGCTGATCGGCTTTTTTGATTGGGGCTTTTTGCTTCATCAGCGGCTCCCATATTGGTGGTGACTGCTTTCTCCTACGAAGCGGTAGCCCACTGGTAGAAGCTTGCTCTTCTTGGTTCTGAAAAGAATCGTTTTGGCTCTGATCTGCATCAGCACAACCACTTTCAGTCATGTTTAGCAATGACGTCATTAAAAAAATGATATTCATTTCAATATATGTCCGCTGTTTTTCAACCTTCCGACTTGAAGCGTCTATTAGAGAGTAAAGACGATTTATAATGCTAGAACTAGACCTGATTCCGATACAGGTACCATTTGACTGCCTACATGCTCACTTTTAGGCAGGATAAATCGTGCCTAAAGAAAATCCTGACAGGCCCGTAGCCAGGGCCGGGGGTGCAAACGGGTGCAATTGCACCCCCCCACTGGACGCAAGGTCCGCTTGGCAGGCTATGAATATTATTCACTTTATTGTGCATATATTAATAAGAACTGCCATGCGCACGAGTGCATGTAAGAGCACTGGCAGCCGGTCAGGCATTAGGGCTATGGCTCGACCCTTTTTGCCCAAGGTCCACCTCGAAAAAGGATATATACTGATAAAATTGTGTGCATATACCCAGTATGGATAATTATGCATCACATAGAATCGAAGTCAGTTCTCATGTACGCTCCCCCAACCATATGACCACAATGTTTGATGCGAAGGAAATAACTCATTGGCCACAATGGTTTCAAAAGAGGTCTTGAATCCACTAACTAAAGATGAAGGTCGTGATATGTATCTACGCATGTAGTTTTCCGTTCCATCTGTGTAAAAGCTGACTGCAGCTGGTGACGAAGCATCTAACCGAAAGAGAATTTGATGACTGCATGGCACGGTGTCTGAAGTTTATGGCAAGGCAAGGCCTGGCAATAGTTATAGGCCTGTATAGGGTGGTCTGGAGAGGGAAAATAATAAGGGCATGGAACTAACTAGTAACAGAGCGGAATAGTTTTTATTCTGGTGGGTATGGGAGGGTCTGGGAACTAGGAGCGCTATATAGCTGTAAGCTCCTCCATCACATCAGCTTTGCAACTTTTGCCAGGTCTTGCAATTTTGTACTGAATTGCAAAATAGATTTATGACACTTCAATCCTACGGCATTGCATGGCCAGATTTCAGTACTACTTTGTAATAATGAAAACGTGGTACCAGCCTTCCTTTACCAAGTAGTAAATAGTACTATGTAATAACCACATTTGCTTTTATGTATATCTGCATGCAGGGTGAGCTGCCGTATGCTATGCACGTGATTGCGATTGTGCATTGCCCCAGCAGCTTTGCATACAGCTTTTGAAATTTTTGTAATTTTGCATGCATACAGTCAATTGCAAAAAATATATATATTTGCGCCACTTCAATTCTTATGGCATTGGCCAAATTTACTACATGCATATGAACCAAATAATGAAAATGTTGTACCAGCCTTCCTTTGTAGTAGTAAATAGGACTATTCTGGCAGTACAACTGAGAGGAGAAATGGGCTAAAAACGGTTTGTTTGGAGCAATAATAGAAAATAAAAGAGTGCGGGCCCGAAGATAACTTGACACATGGCCCTTCATTTTCAATGTTACTTATTGCCAGATGGCTAGTAAAGCTTATTCCGTTTTTTTATTTTGATTATCTCCTACCACTAGGCTACAACAATCAAGAGAATTGTAAAATTGTTAAGATCAAGTATCACGTTACGCACTGTAAACTCGCACCAAAAAGAACTGGCACATGCATGTATATATATGTACCAGTATGTAATTATTTCGTCCTCATCATCATAATACTGTATAATGCAATAATCTACCATATATACAGGCCGTTATACAATCAATATTGCAACACCGGCCTACATGTACATGCCGTATAAATATTTGGGCGCGCGCGCATGTGTTGTACATGCATGTTGTATACTTTGCAAAAATGCAGTTGTTTGGACGCTCGTGTAGCCTATTCCATGCGGTGCGTATAATTATCATGAAACTTCATGTACAGTATACGTATACTGACATGTGTTTGTACAGCTAGGTTCGCCTGTAAGTAGGATTCTGCACCTTTCGGACATCCACTATGACCCTCTCTATGTCCCTGGTCTGACCAATGAGCGTGGAGAACTACTTTGCTGCCGTGTTCCAAATGCTAAAGGTTGGTCTTTGGCCGGGGGCCCATGCAGTGTGGTTGCATTGTAACTGATAGGGGATGCATGTACTACAAAGTGATGATTTTGGAATTATGCGTCACCCACTGACCCACGTAACCATGCACTATGTGCATATGCAATTAATATTCAGCCTCTATTCTTAATGCTGGCACTCGTAATAGAAATGCCGTATATTAATTCAGAGCAAGATAATAGCGGCCGGTGTTGTAGTGTACAATGTCCCCCCCCCCCCCCCAAAAATTTTTTTTTTGTCTACGCGGACGTTTTACACTAGTGTACAATGTCGATCCTCCGGACATTCCGCACTAGTGTACAATGTCCCCCCGGACTAGGGCAAACTGTCCCCCTCCATGCAGGGTAAAATGTCCCCCTCCATGCAGGGTAAAATGTCCCCCCCCCCCCAAATAACATTTTATTTCATCTAAGTCTATGACAAGGTTGGGAAACTTATAATGCAATCCTAATATCGATTTGCAGTGTTCAGAAAGGATGGTATTTTCAAATACGTATACGTATATACCGTATCGCACAACGGCAGTACACGGGATCATGTTGACACCATTACTCTGTATAGCTCCTATCCTCGTCAAAGCTGCATGTCATTCCGCCGCTTGAAACGCTCATCGAAACCATTACTGACACACATACACGAACATTTAGAATTTTAGTATTAAAATTCCTTAACGAATACACAGCTCTTATCCTTTCCGTCGTCAAAGCTCTCATTGAAACCAATTATAATATCATACACACAACACACACGAACATTTTGAATTTTAGTATTAAAATTCCTTAACGAATACACAGCTCTTATCCTTTCCGTCGTCAAAGCTCTCATTGAAACCAATTATAATATAATACACACACACATACACGAACATTCATTGTTAAAATTCCTTAAAATTAGTGGTGAACATTTGTTGATATAATTCATGGCGGAAATCTCATATGAGAGATTGAGATCAATAGGATCATAGCCTGAAAAGTAATGTCCCATGCATGCATAAACACAGCTCCACACTACGTGCACCGTCTGACGGAAGAATGTCACGTTATATTTAATGCAAAGGCTATTCCCATGATGGCATCGTCGGTTCTACGGTTGCGTGATAGTACAACCGATCAGTCGGGTACGTATTTACCCAGACTAAAACCAATCCTAAATAGCCATCCTGCGTCCAGAGTGGGAATAGTGTAAAAACCTTACTGAGATTGAGAGTCCAGGGTGGGAAAAGATATGATTCGAATTCTACCCTGGTTGTGTAGAATAAAAAAACCCATGTTGACGTATGAATTGAATTATTGCTTCCACATGTACATGAACATGTATTCCCATCCTGGACGCACAATCCGGGCAGGATGGTTTTTACTTTTTACGCTATATAAGAATCCAGGTTGGACGTTTATAACTACATGTTTCCTTTGTTATCCTATAGGTAGGACATTGCGCATGCATGCAGTGTCCGGGGAGGGGGGGGGGGGGGGGGGGGGGGGGGGGGGGGGAGGGGGGGGGGGGCAGTTTGCCCTATAGTGCAGAATATCCGGGGGGACATTCCGCACGGGGGGACAATCCACCCTCTCACACCGGTATAAAACAGCACAACTCAATTGTTTTATTCTACAGATTGCGGAATTGGAATCAATTTTTAAAAAATACTGCAAATAAGAACTAGGGGATAGATTTAAAGATATAATTTATATAATAATAATAATAATAATTATTATAAATATACACATACTACAGCCAAAATACATCATTTAGACCCATTCATGCACACATGGTTAAGTGCGTGACGTATAGTTCTAAAATTGTAGTACACCCCTAACATACATGTAGGTCTTCCTTTTATTACTATAAGCCTCCATGATTTTAACCCAAACACTTTGATAACTGTCTAGACCAGCTTTTTGGTGTAAAAATTGGCACATCTCTCTTTTGCATGCTTTTCTGTTTCACCTGTTCCCTCTATCCCTTTCAGGCACAACTCCTGCCAACACTGCTGGCTTCTGGGGTGACTATGCCTGTGATGTTCCGCTCAGACTGGTAGAGAATGCATTTCAATTCCTAGCCAGTATACAGGACAAATTTGACTGGATCTACATCACAGGTGACCTGCCCCCTCATGACATCTGGAAGGAGACCAGGGATAATGCGGTATGAATTTAAACTGGGACTGAATGGAATGTGGCAAGGAGTTGCATGGGTTTCCCTTAGCTTCACACTGCTCAATGCATTTAATCACAGATGATGGTCATTGGAACGACATATGACCTTATTAGGAAGTATCTCCCTAACAAACCAGTCTTCAGTGCCATTGGCAACCATGACACAAGTCCTGTTAATAGGTATGTAAGCACATGTACACATGTCTGAGGTGCAGAAGCTCGCGTAATAACAGGTCCAAGGGACTATATCCTTTTACACATGATTCCATCTTGGATCCTGCTAGGTTTAGGAACATGGTGTCATAGCACATTCCTTATGATTATAGTGTTTCTGATTGGTTTATTTATGTCCTTTTTTTCCCTGGCAGTTTCCCACCCCCATTCATCACAGGTAGTCAATCTGAACAGTGGCTTTATGACTACTTGGTAGATGAGTGGAAGGACTGGCTGCCTAAGGATGCCCTTGCTACTCTGAAATGGTGTGATCTAGCATCATGAGCTGCATGTTCAGTGGGCATAGTTCATTTGCTCAGTTGTTGTGTAACTATATATATATTGGTACACATGGTGTGCATTTATACACAGATGTACTGAATTGGAATAAAACACTAACAGGCAGTGTACTTTGTACACCATATGTTGCAACATCTCTTGATCTACAACTAATGATCACTCACTGTTCTAGGGCTGGCTTCTATGTGACCAAGGTCCAGGAAAGATTAAAGGTGATAGCTCTGAATACAAACTTCGGGTACAATGAAAACTAGTAAGGAGAAGCTCTTTGTCACTGGGCTTGAAGGTATCCTGTGATGTTGTCATGTATGTCTATATTCATGCAGCTGGCTGTACATAAATGAGACTGACCCTGCTGGCCATCTGGCCTGGCTGGTAGAGCAGTTGCAGATAGCAGAGGACAATGGAGAGAAGGTTGGTGATGGAGATGTGAAAGAAGACAAAGATAGTATTTTGCCATCCTTGATATGAGATCCCAGGACAGATAAGCGCACGTATCTACGATGTATACATACAAAACCCAGGGAAAACTGTTCTCAATAGGGGATTTTTGTTAGCAGTAATAGGGAGGAACATGTAAATGTACTGAAAATTCAAATCACTACCCCCCATCAGGTGCACATCATCGGACACATTCCTCCAAGTTTAACTCTCCACTCATGGGGCTACAACTTCTACAATATTTTGAACAGGTCCCAGCATCATATTTAACCCTGACCCATCCATGCATACTTTTCATTATGTATTGAACTCTTGTGGCCTTTATTTTTGTCTGTCACATATTCCAGATATGAAAGTACTATTGTTGGACAATTTTATGGCCACACCCACCAGGATGAGTTTATCGTAATGTATGATCAGAAAAATGACAAACGACCGATAGGGTGAGTTGGTAGTGTGATTTGTAATATGATCTTTGTACTATAATCCTGCTCCAACAAAAGTGTTGCCTTCGTGGAGCCATCAATAACTACATCAGTTAACCTTAATCCAGGATTTTGCGTGAGCATCATTGATGGTATTCATCCACACTCCACTTATGTGAGGGATTAATTAACAATTTAACTGGATTTCATTTTATATTTTCAATTGGTTTTGGTTAGTCAATGTTGGACAAGGAATGTTACTATTTAAACCTCACTGAAGCCAATTTATATAACAAGCCAAGATGGCAGTTTGAATACTCAGCAAAGGTAGGTGTATCATTCCTTCATACAGCCCTTGTTTCTCAAGTTTATAAAATTACATTATTATCCAAGTTTGCACAATGTATAAACTGAAATCAATTAAGCAGACCATCGAATTTGTACTCAACACTTTGAAAATTGTAATGAAATTACATATTGTTTGATCCCCAGGTTTGAGAAATAATTTAATCACCTGCTGTTGTGTAATAAGTAACTTGATTGCAACATGTGATACAAATTTCCTTTCTATTTCTCAGAAAAGTTATAACATGCGTGCATTCCAGCCATCTGATTTTGATGAGCTCATCCACAGGATGGCAAAAAACACCACCCTCACCACCAGTTATGCCCAGTGAGTGCAAGCAGTGTTAGATGTTGCTAAGTGGAAGTGTAATAATAATGGTTACATAACTGAAATGTAAGACATCTAATACATTTATGTGACATGTGTCATTGCATAAGGTTGTTGCGTATTGTTATTGTGCAATGTTATAATTGCGTAAGGTTGTTTGTACCAGTTTGTTTACATCCTTTCAACACGCCTCCGTAGGCCTTATTAATAGCCTTGCCTGGTTTGCACGAAAACTCTACATGTACGATTTACGTTGGCCATTGGTAACAAGTGCACTTGTTACCAACATCTCATTGCTCTATACAAATGTCCAGGCCAAGGGCAAGGGATGTAACTCATTGGGTTTGTGTGAGATAGTGAGGTAGATTAGCATACAAGGCAGTCCTCTTGCATGGTTATCAAGCCTAACATACTTGAGGGGATGCAAAGCTGCCATACATTCAATGGACTCATTCAATGACTAAAGCTGTACTAATTGAGGCTGAACTAATTGAGGCTGACAATACATTTAACTCTCTTAACCAAAATGTTGCTCTTCTGAATATTCACCATCCATCAAAGGCCACAATACTCACAAACACATACTAAGCCTCTTTGATTGTGGGGTGTAGAGATTTTCTCCTTAATCAATAATACCCATACATTATACGAATGATTTACTTACACTGCTGACAGGGAGGGAACCCTGGCTTTAGCAACAGCTAGGTCATGTAATGGTGGACAGCTTGTCCATCCATCTGGAGGGATAGGGAAGTGTGCCACTGTGACATACAAGAGATCTATTGCTTTGATACATTACTGCCTTACCTTCTCGCTTCTTCGCTTATCACAAGATCAAGGTGTCCATTACAATCCCATTGACCTAGCTGTTGCTGAAGCTAGGGTCCCTTCCTGTCAGTAGAATGATTATTAACTATTGAGGGGAATTGCATGTTAATATCATGTATTGGTTACCCACAGTATAAATTAAATATGTATGTAGTCGTTGGTGGACACAATAGGTAATAATCACCTATTAACTGCTGCGGCACAACATAATATTAACATGTACTTTTTGTTTTTGTTTTTCTAGGTATAGTTCAAAGATGGCGCCCTATCAATCATTGAATCTTACAGAGGTTGTTACGAACCTCGTATGGTCGCCTCCCAAGTTTACACACACGTGACTATAAACTTTTATCGCAAGCATTTTCAAGTACATGCCACTGTAGTTTGCGGCTGGACACTACCGTAGGTTACAATTTGAACAATACGTAAATATTAATGGTTTTGGAGCTATAATCGACACCTCATTATCAATGCTACTTTTTGAACGAGCCATATCCATTATTCATATAGGCCTAGGTCAAATATGTTCAAAACATGGTTCGTTTATCTTGAAGTTCATCATAGGTAAGTATATCCCATATGCGCGTGCAAGCGCTTTGTTGCGTTTCCTTTAAATGCGCATCCTACTTTTACAACATTGCCGTAGGGAAGGGGGTAAGTTCAAGCCTATGAGGCGGACGCCAGCCAAATTCCCAAGAAGGTCAGGACGTAGCATCATTGAGAAAAAGCATCACAGCAGGCAATTAACACATGGCGCCGTTTAGCCGGCACGTGCCACGTTTTTTCTTTCAACATATACAAATCACGAATGCATATGTGTTTTTTTTTTTAAATGAATAATCGGCATAGTTTGTTACAATCCGGTCACAGTACTATAGTCTATAGCAGTTGAATCTATCCGCACAGCTATATATAAGGTCCCGCTTAGCTGATCAGCAACGCTGTAATGGACGGAAGCCTTTTGGTGTCTACAGGAAAGAGAAAAAGGCCATCATACACGTATAATTATAAGTGTACCGAATTTTCTGAACGTCTGAACACAGCGTCTTCAGCCACCCCTACCCTAATGCATTTGTGCAAACGGGTGATGGGTAGAGCTACAACACGTTGCTGCTCCACAAATGCTTAAGGGTACATCTATTTGCATATAAAGCCTACCCACATTTAGAGAGGTGTCAAGCATACACATGCAGATTCAAAAGGTCGCTCATCAAACTAATTGCCCTTATTAAAGGGTTGTACCACCACATCACTCACCCAATGTCCCGCGGCTGACCAGAAATACATGTAGATCAGTGCTAGGCAGTTAGCTTCCAGAAAACACTGGAAACCATCACATCTAACCATTCTAACCATAGGTCCTTCGTTTGTGCCCTGCGCTTTTACCGTAGAACGTAGTCAAAGGAATATATTTGTGTATCAAGTATCCGGCTCATGTAGGTGTGGTCAATTGTAGATTGCGTAATGATTTTTAAGGAGCGTCATATATTAAAATGAAGGCGGAGAGAGGGGGGGGGGGGGGGGGGGACGGGGGGGGGGGGGGGGGGGGGGGCGGGGAGGGGGTTGACCTGGCCATGGATTTTAAGAATTTTTAGGATGGAGTCTACAGCTTTTTTTTTTTGCCCCCCACAATAATATAATAAAAGTGGTCGTTATTTGGCTTTAATTGCTAAGATACGTTAATATTAAGTTACTCGGCTTACTCACTCCTCTCCCAAAAAAGTATTTAATTGATACAAAATTCGCTATATAACTTTAAAGGTCAACGATGAATGTATATCGCTTGGCCGAGTCCATTGGTAAACCCGGTAAAAAGGTTAGCTGTTGTAGTGCTTGAGAAGTTAGTTGCTGTAATGCTTGAGAAGACAACTTAGACCTTCTAACGTTAGCATCGCCATTTTGTTTTGAGCTCGTAAAACAGTCTGAGAATAGGGCCGGTTTACCGTATTATAGCTCTTATCGAGCAATTAGTGCTGTATAAAACATGCTTTTGAACGTGACGACCAAAACACGTAGCAATATTTGTAATTTTTCAATGAATAAAATAAAATCATTAATCAGTGACAATATTCATTTTCGTTTAGTACTACTACCACTGTGTCCCTTTTGCCTGCAGTAAACTTCTAGCTTCAATTATATAAGAGAACTCATCTATAAATTCTACTCGTCTCTATTTGGCCATAATCGTTGAGTATGTCATTAAGTTTACTATTCTGCATGTGAATTCAACCAGTAGATATGTTGTGCACATAGACGTAACTGTGCATGTTACATCAAGTCAGTTATCTGATTCTTGCACAACACATCTCTAACTCCTAGTGCAGGGTTTTGTAATGATCAATTCAAAGCGTTTGTTCTTCACCTAGAATTTGAATTATCAAGGCCATTCAAACTTGATTAGTTGTTTCTCGGGCAAACTTATAATAAAATGGGGTCGGTAGGTAGGGCAAAAATTAAAATAAAATTTAACACATGAATATAATTACACACCGCACGCTACAAATGAGTAGTTGGGCGTAGCCCGACCTTCGCGTATTGGCGGAAGGTCGAGCATCAAGCTATGTGTGATAATAGCCCACATATGTGATAATAGGGGCCCACATACGCTATCAGATGGGTACAAATCCAAGTATAGGCTTGATACCCGACCTTCCGCCAATACGCGAAGGTCGGGCTACGCCCAACTGAATTCGTTGCCTCTAAGTCTGGACAAAGTTGTTGGGACGGCCGACTTTGTGCGTTTTGCCTTCTGATTGGCACAGAAAACATAGGGGACGGACAAGTGCATACTGCCTTTGCAGCTCAGTTACAAAACCTTCTGCCATACCGCAGTAGAAGCAAGGTCGTGACCTCAGCGACTCAGTGTTTCGCTACCTAAATTGACTTCCAGCCTTTCCATCAGGGCACCAAAGTTTTCATCCGTGTCGCATTTGATGATGCTTCTCCTGCTATTAAAATGTACCACCTCTATAAACTGCTACGCTCGGCCATGTAAATTTACCATTCATTTTTATCCCTGATCAAAATTTCCGTAATTTTTGAATTTTTTTTTTTTTTTTTTTTTTTTGCAAAGCAATTTTTTTTGGGTCGGTCGGGCCCGAGAAACAACTAATCGAGGTTGAATGGCCTAACTGCCTGTATCCTTCTTGCAATTCAGTGTCCTTTCTCTCTATAGAAATAGCTTAATACTCGTTTTATCATCCTGCATGTCTTTGAACTCCTCAGTCAACGCAAAATCTGATTCTGATCGCACTATAACAAATGCACGTACATGCATATTGTTTTGAAAGTGCACATGCATGCATGCGTATTGAAGTTGCGTGATTTGGATATTGCTATCATTTAGCGTTACGTTGTTATAGTACATATACAATATCGAACTGCATGTCCGGCGTAGCTATATTGATTAAGTGATTTTTACATACAGTTATACTGGTATGTGGCAGTGACTGCTTGGTTGCAGTTGGATCTTTATTACAATCGGTGAATTTTGACTCCAACCGTTACAGTTAAAAAAAAAAAAAGTACTGCCGCGGTTACAAGTTTAGAAATGGCCGCTTACGCGCATCATATAAGATTAAATAACTATACGGAGACACTGGCATGCATGCGCGTCTTTTGAGGTCAGTCGAACCGCAATCGAAAGAAGAAACTCACCTGCAGGTTGTGCATGCGCACATTGCGCAGTGCGTCACATGTGGCAAATTCAATACGGAATATCTGTGTAACCATATTTTATTACATGCATCAGCGTTTTTTTTATGAGCAATGGACCTTTTGCCTTCTGACGTCACAAATTAATTGGTTGTGTTTGACATAACATAAGTCCTTATAGGAACTTCACGAAGAAACGTAGCAAGTACTAAATTAATGGTAAATGAATGCCTGACTATATTCCAAAATGAAGTACCTTCGCCAGTTACGGTGCAAATGTTACAGCGCTCACAAGTTACCGGAAGTTGCCCCCCCCAAAAATCGAAAAGCGCGACTTCGCGTGTCTCATTAGCAACTTCCGCAATGTTTCGTTACATACAAATCCCTTACAGAGCTTCATCGTGACATACAACAAAAATGAAACGTGTGGTAATGTACTTCTCAATAAAAGTTTAAAAGGAAAAGCATTTAGGAGCTATGATGGTGAAGTTATACCATTTTTAAAGTTGCCCCCCCAAAATTCATGCGTGACGTCAAAGGCAAAAGGTCCATTCCGGCTTCGGTAATTCACACTGAAACCAAACAGCCGTGCGCGCCCCTTACAAATATTGGTGGCTATGAATAAAGGTCAATTGGACGGCCGCGCCAGTTGCATGCATATGTATCCAACAAATGAAATTGATCCGTCATTTTTCGTGGGAGAAAATGAAGTTCATTTGGTACATCAGTTTTATTATCGGTATTCTCAACCGGTGCTCAGCGACTCTCAACATCACCGTGGACCCGAATGGCACAGATGATGATGGATGTCTTAATGGCTCTCACCCCTGTAAAACCATCGACTACGCCTTCAAACATGCTCACCTGAACGAGACTCAGTACGTCCTGCGCACGGGAAATTACTCTGCGAACTCTTACTTGTTCAGGGATTTGTACGGTATGTCTATAATAGGCCGCGGGGGCAACGTTGTCGTTACGTGCAAAGTCGACAATGGGTTGTCGTTCATTAACGTTCACGATATCGAAGTACACAGCGTTTCTTTTGTAGGTTGCGGGATGCGCGTCTGTGATTTCAGCGGTACGTTTTGCCCTCCCAGCGACCAGCTGAGAGCAGGCCTCTACTTTTATATGTGCAGCAACGTGAGCATGTCCAATGTTACTGTACAAAACTCATCTAACGCCATCGGTGTGGTGTTTCACGACACAATCGGAACGAACAACGTCACAAACTGTGTGTTTCAGTACAACGGAGTACCACTAGACCCTATTAGTAGTACTAGTTCTTCACCTTCAGGAGCTAGGGGAGGCCTCAGTGTCATGCTTAGCTATTGCACTCCTGGTGATATTTGCACAAGCACTAGTAACGCAAATTCAACGTACAACATTTACTTGTCAAAATTTACGGCAAACGTAGGGGGTGGACTTGTTTTCCATTTGAACTCGCCGCTATTCCAGTATGAAGGAGGTACAAGAGGCGGAGGGTTGTCGCTCATTTTTGGCGGCAACTCTTCTAACAACACGGTAACCGTACGCGGTTGTCTGCTGAATGATAACATCGCACTAGATAGTGGTAGTGGTGGCATGTCGGTGGACTTTCTAGACAATTCAGCAGGAAACACCGTACAAGTGCTATTCAGTGAACTGGTACACAACGGTGGTCAAGATGTGGTTGGGGGTGGACTTGCAGTCAGATATATGAGCAGCATTATAGGAAACAAAGTTGTTGTTAACCGAAGTACTTTCCTTGATAATGATGGTATAACTGGAGGGGCATTGGCCATTCTGACATTAATGCCTCATTGTGAGACATTGCATAAAAATGTACCTTTTCAGCTGGTTAGTTCGAAGCTAAAATACAATAGGGCACAGTTGGGCTCAGCCATTTATGCATTGTCAATACCATCCAGGGTTGAAGGGGTTACCCCCACTATCCTTATTGAAGGTACCAATATGATCATAGGTAATATGCAAACTCAGAATTTTGAACCCTATGTGGCTGGATTGGGAGCAGTGTACACCAGTGGAGTTCCAATTGACTTCAATGGAAACGTGGTCTTCAAGACAAATGGCAGATCTGCATTGGCTATCTTAGGAACATCAGTAGATTTCTGTTTGTGTAATGCTACATTTGATTCCAATAGCAGGACAGCTCGAGGGGGTGCTATCATCATTTTAAATGGTGGTTGGATAAACATATGCAACAGTACTTTTGTTAATTTTACACAAAACATTGCAGATGTGGATGGAGGTGCAATATACAATTACTACAACCAAATAATACACTCCAGTTGCTTCTTCAGGTACACTGATCCAGCTGTTTTGCCTTCAAGTTGGATGTCATATTTTCTTTTCAGTAAGAACCATGCTACATATGGTGGCAACTCAATCCATTCATCATCCTTGCTACCCTGTTCATTTGGTTCTACCAATATCAGAGAAATTTTCTGCTGGGACGAAGAACATTGGAACTACAGTGGTTACCCTTGCCAACATGAAATTGCATCTGATGCAAGCAATGTGAAGATAAATATGAGTGCAGGAGCCCTGACAACAGCATACCAAGGCCAAGTGGTCTCCCTGCCAATAGAAGTTACCGATGCTCGCGGTAATAATGTCCTTAACAAGACCGCATTCCATGCAACAATCAGTAACAGCACAATCGCCTTTCTGAGCAAGGAACTGTCTAATGTAGCCAATGGGAGCCTCCAGATCTTCGCCAATAGCACTGCGGGAAACATAACTTTGGAGCTGAATGAGGTTGGGATAACTCCAGGGTGGCATGTTGAGGTGAGTGTCACCATGCAGGATTGTCCTCCAGGGCTGGCTTTCTATCATGGAACAGGCTCGTGTGGCTGCTCCATGGATGATTATGGGTCCACTATTCTTTGTTTGAGTATCGACAGTGATTCAATTGCAGCCTTTATTCAGAAAAACAATTGGATGGGACAGAGTCCAGGATATGATACCCTGGTAACATCAGCCTGCCCACCTGGTTACTGCATAGGATCGTCCACTGCCAAAGTAGTACAGGGATTCATACAACTACCACTCAGTGTTGATAACCTGAATGACCAAATTTGCTCTGATGGGAGGACTGGAGTTTTGTGTGGTGAATGCAAACCAAATTATAAGCCAGCTATTAATTCCTTAACTTACCAATGTGTTCTCTGTGACAACAATGTGAGCATGACTAATAACAGGGTCCTGTACATTGCATTAGCTTATCTTCCAGCTCTTGTTATTTTTATTGTCAGTGCTTTAATTGGCAACTATGTCATAGCTGGACCAGCCAGTGCAATGATCCTGTTCAGCCAGCTTGTGGCCAGCACATATGATCTAACTGCCAGCGGAGCAATTGATGTAAATGGCATATTTGCACAATCTGGCCTCAAACTTGTGGAATTTTATAAGTTGCTGTATGGGATGGTCAACTTAGATGGCTTACTGATTGCTGTGGATCCATTCTGCATTAGTTGGAGTCTTGATATATTGGGAATCATTTTACTTCAGTATGTACTATCAGTAACTCCATTGCTAGCAATCATTCCTTTCCTGATTGCATATGCCATATGCTCAAAACATGCACTATGCCAACATTTTACAGCACATCGCCATCCCATAAAGGTGTTTGCCGTGTATCTCCTCCTTACCTACAATAAGATATGCATCACCACTAGTGAAGCTTTTAACTTGGCTTCCTTAAAAGACAAGAACGGCAAGAGGGTTGGTGGGTTCCGAATGTTTTTTGCTGGCCAATATGAAATAAGTGATTTATCATACCAATCGCGTGTGGTCATAGCATACTTCTCACTATTGTTCATCATTGCTGTGCCTATTGTACTTGTGGCGACAAGAAACTGTGACAATAAATCTTCAGTAAAGACCAAAAAAGAGGTCAACCCAACAAACCATCCTGGTACATGTACATGTGCAAATATTCAAGAAGAGACCAAAAAAAAGGTCAACCCAACAAACAATCCTGGTACATGTACATGTGCAAATATTCAAGAAGAGACCAAAAAAGAGGCCAACCCAACAAACCATCCTGATACATGTACATGTACAAGTATTCAAAAAGAGACCAAAAAAGAGGCCAACCCAACAAACAATCCTGGTCCAGCTGTGAATGAAAAAAACCCACTCATTCCTGAAACTGGAGACAATCATTTCGATGCTAGCAGACCCATTGTAATGCATACATTGGAAATGTTTTCAGGGGCATTCTTTTCTGGTTACAAGTCTGACAGAAAATGGTTTTCTGCTGCATATTTTGTGGTGCGTCTTGCAGTGAACTTTGTTTACATAATAGCAGAGCCAGGTGGCTTTGTGCTGATGGTACAACTGCTGGTATATGTTTTGATGCTTGTCACCATCATAATAGCTCAACCTTATGAAGAAAAATTATTAAATTATTGGGACATGTTTGTCTTTGGCTGCCTGATAGCATTGGGTGCAGCTAGTCAATACATCCTTTATGCTGCTCATCTTACTTACCAGAGGTTCTGGATCCAGGCATTCTTCTGTCTGCAGATAATCATTCTGTGTGTTGTGCCCATTATATGGATAATCTTTTTGGTATGGCGTCATCGGAAAGCAAAAAAAAAACAAAAGAACCGCCGAACCCAGTGTGCACAAAAGTGCCCAATACATGTGTAGGTCAATTTGAATGTTAGTATTCTTTGCAGTGCAATGTTATGATGGTCAATAAAATTTTTGCTTTTGCTCTGCAGCACTTTCAAATATGCATGCTGAAATATGTTAAATCAGGTCTGTACCCAGGTCAAAGGGAGGTCTGGCATGCCACGAAAACAGTGATCTGCCTCAGCCAAAAGTGTACTGGGTATAAATTCTCTTGGAAAAAACACTTTATTGAACATAATATACCGTAACATATAAGGATCCACAAGGTCATTATAGTTCATTTCTGTTGGCAACAATTAGATATGTAATATGACAAATTGGTATAATAAAATCATGGGCACTTATGCAGTTCCCCCCCCCCCCCCCCCCCCCCCCACTTTAATTATTGCGTTTACGTAATTCTTGTATGTTTATTTACGTATAGTGATAACCACCTGCTTTATTACGATTGTGTACTGTTTCTATTCCTCCGCTTCTTCCTACTGAGGTTGTTAGTTGTGCAGTTAGTTTGAAAGTTTCTTTTATGTCCAGTTAGCCAGTAGACCGTCGTGATAATTCGCCAACCGGGAACTACTATAATATCGGTCGGACCTGTGGGCGGCATACAACAAGCTAGGAACACAACGATACCAGCATCTTACCGTTAACCATACATACAATGCAACTTTCATCAACGTTAACCTTACCACCACGTAACAGTATTCTTTAATGCACCTGTCATTGTAACATGGGTACCCCCCCCCCCCCCCCCCCCCCCCCCCCCCCCAATTGGGGCCAATGTCCGGGATCTGTACGGGATTTGACACCGCTAATTGGGTTGTGGTTCTTTTCGTTTGGACTATACACGGGCGTTTGACACGGAAGAGGCGGATCGGAGATCGATAAGATATCTATGGGGAATTTGACCAGTTTATGAATCCCCAACCGTGGGGCATTTGATTTAATAAAGGTCAAATCCCGTCATTGGCCCCAATGGGGGGGGTACCCATGTTACAATGACAGGCGCATAAAGGAGGGAGGGGTTCCCCCTCCCTCACCCTCCCCTTTTTATTTCATTTCATGGAGTGTTGGTTACGTCCGTTATTTAGTAAAAAGAAAGTGGGGAGGGTGAGGGAGGGGGTACCCTCCCTCTTACATAAAGAGTCCCACACGCACTAAATAATTACGTAAACGCAAAAGTGGGGGGGGGGGGGGAACTGAATAAGTGCCAAATCGTGTTCTGGTTATAATTACAACTGACTTCACAACGCTGCTGTTTGCGGCCCAATGTTTTGTGGACACTATTCCGAAAAATTGAAATGATTATGTCATGCCCTTGACAACGACCTTG